>JAQZBX010035837.1:0-24442 GCA_029593785.1 Cabassous unicinctus
GTATGCTTGCTGTTCCCATTCTTCTCAGGTGAGGCTTGGTCCATTCTCCGTAGAACATCACTTTCTCAGAGAAGATGCTCCACTCGTGGTCAGTCATAACACCCTGTGTATGTCCTTCTCAGCACTTGTCACAATCTGTCCTTGCTTATTCTCTCTTAGAGTCAGCTCCGAGAAGGCAGTACCTTTGGCACAGTTATAGCCTAGAACCTAGTTCAGAGCCTAGTGTCCATTTCTTGATTGTTTTGTGGATTGATACATTTGGATCTCCTCCACTCTCAAATGACAGAACATCCACAAATCAGAACTATCGTATATTACAACTGGAACATCCCTTAGAGGTAATCTAGTCCCCCATTTCACAAGGAAAAGAATTTAGGCCTGCTTAACCAAGACCAACATTATTGCAACTCGATCAGGTAACCCCAGTGCAGTGCTCTAACTGACTTCTAATAAATGCTCTGTTCCCTCACTGCTTACCACTACTGGTCTTCCAACAGGTGAAATGTGGCAAGTTTAGGATAACTGCCTTGTCCCAGTTTGCCCAGAAATTTCCCAGTTGTAGCACCAAAAGTCCCACATCCCAAGAACCTCTTCAGTCTCAGGCAAATGGATATGGTTGATCACCCAAATGGGATAAAGAGAGTGGAGAGCAGATGCTTCTGATCACTGCAATGGACATTTTCTCAGAACCTTTAACTAACAGGTGGTCATCAATAGAAAATCAACACTCCCAATTGCAGTAGACCAGCATTGAATTCGGAAACATTCTCTCTCTTATCTGAAATCTAGGGTCCAACTGTCATTCTAATGGTACAAATGTCACAAAATTTGCCAGTGGGAGCACCTCAACATTTGTCTGAGTAAATGGATGAGGCCCAGCCCCACCTCCCAGCTGTGCAACCTCAGCACAAGTCACTTAACCTCTCTGGGCTACAATTTCTTCCTTGCACATCGAGTCTGGAACTGATAGATTTACTTGGCAGCTTCAGCTGGTAGCTTCAAATTCTGCAGCACTGAGAATCTCCCCAACAGCAGTAGCAATGTGTTTGACCTTGGGTTTTTGTTTTGTTTTGTTTTGTTTTTAGGATCATGGGAATTTTATTTATTTGGAAGTGAACTTTTAACTATCAACACAAATGCCAAAAAACTACACAAAACATCTACAGGAACTTTTTGTCATCTTTGTTTTGAATTGTTCACAAACATTTCCTATATAATCCAACATACAACAAAGAAAATGGTACATCTTTTTCTTTCATTTTGCATACAATGGAAAAACAAGAATATATATGTATATTTTACAAAGTTTAATAATACACTATAACTAATAACACAGATTGAAAGCTGAAGTCTAGGTGAGAAATAATCTAATAAAAATATCAGAATTTATTCAGTCACTTCTATAAACAAGTATTATTCTATTAATAAAACTTGCTGCCCATCAGGCTTCTTGGTATATACTTATACCATTACTCAAGTTGTAGCACTGCTTCCCAACTTGGTTCTTCACAATTAAATACAGGTTGGCAGCAGCAACCAGTTAGTACCCATATCTTGTGGACAGGAATGACTGAAGAATTTGGGTTGGAAAGGGAGAAGAGAAAACTCTGTGAGTCTGAACCATTTGTCCAGAGTGGTACATATTTTGGGTGACAGCAGCAATGGCATGTTGTTTGCACTCTTAATGAGCCCTGTCTGTCTGTTTCTTTGGAAGGCTGATCTGGTACAGGGGGCATTGAGATGTGGGTCTGAGTCATCCTCAAACCCATTTCTGTTTTCTATTTCCGTTCCCTTTGGCTTGCTTTATTCATGATGAGAATGAGGGTCTTGAGTATACACTCAAACCATGGCAGAATGGTTTGAACCCCATTTCCCATCCATCTGGCTGAACAATTATTTAAAGAAATGCATCTCAAAATTTAATGGCAGCTAAACTCAGCATATAAATGCATTACCTTCCCCCCAGCCTGGGACATGACTCCCAGGGATGAGCCTCCCTGGCACTGAGGGATTCCTACCAAGCACCAATTAGCAATGCAACTAGGAAAAGACCTCAAATGAAAGGGAGAAAAGGTAAAGACAAATGAGTTTATATGGCTAAGAGACTTCAAAGTGAGTTGGGAGGTCATCCCAGAGGTAATGCTTATGCACGTCTCAGCAGGATCTCAAAGACTGCCAAAGTAGATACTACCCCCAAATAGTGGGGCTCCTGAGGGCTTTGGAGACACCCAGGTCCTATGGTCAGGGCAGATATCTCCAGAGTTTGTTGCCTTGCCAGTGGGCCCTACTTTGGAGTTTGTGCTCCTGAGAGTGACAGAGTTAGACTCAGTTATGGCTTCCCTACACATGGCTCATCTGTCTCTTCTATTTGAACCTATAGTTGGTGCTGGATTTGGTAGGTGTACATCCAAGAGACTGGAGTCTTTGGGCTGTCCATGTGCCAGCTGGGCCCCGGACCTCAGCGGAGTTGCAACACCTACTCTCCAGTTCATTGGTCTCACCCAGGACAACTAACAAGGAGGTGAGGATGGACAACCACCATGCCAATGAAACAAGATAGCCTACAACTGCAAGCAAAAGCGTCTCATCCTTCAGCTGTATGGGATCGAAGCCCCCTCTCAATTAGAGGTGGAGTGGACATCACCATCCCAGAATCCTCAGGATTGGGGAATGACCTATGGACCAGAGTGGACTTATTGGTATTCTACTATAGACTTATTGTGATTCTAGCAATGGAAGAAATTACAACACTGATGTGGAGGCAGTGGCCACTGGAGGCTCTGAGAGCAAGGAGAGGGAAAAATGGGTGTAATATGGGGACATTTTTGGGACTTGACAATCATCCTGAAAGACATAGCAATGACAGATACAGGCCATTATATATCTTCCCATAACCTACAGAATTGTATGGGAGAGAGTGTAAACTACAATGTAAACTATAATCCATGCCCAATGATGATGGCCCAAAATGTGTTTATCAATTGCAATGAATGTCCCACACAAATGAATGATGTTGTTTATGTGGGAAAATGTGGGAGGTATGGGGAGCGGGGCATATGGGAATCCCTATATTTTTTATGTAACATTTATGTAGTCTAAGTATCTTTTTAAAAAATTAAAATATATATTTTAAAAAACAAAGGTGAAAAAAACAATAGGCATAGAAATCATGTGGTTGAAATGCAACTTCTGATTCAGTAGGTCTGGGGCTCTGCCTTTCTAATGAACTTCTAAATTTGCCGATGCTGCTGGCCTGAGACCACAAGCAAGGCTTTAAAAGGTACTAAGAACTGCCTCTGAAATTCCCTAGTTTAGTTTCAGGAGATGGAAGAAGCCTAGTTCTTTCACAGGTAGATTTCCCTTCATTAGAGCTGCAAGCCTGCTGAAGTTCTCTTCTTGGCTTCCTTCTGAGATAACCTTCAGTGGCAGCCCTGCTTCTCTCCCCAGGTAATCCCCTCTTCCTTGTCCTTCTCCACACGTTCCCTCCCCTGTTCTCCGGGGAAAATTGTTTCTTTGGAGATCACTTGTGATTTACAGGACTTGGGCAGGTCTCCAGGGAAAAGTGTGAAACACAATCCCAAACAGACCTCAACTTGCTGTTCAGACCCTGGCAGGACCCAAGGGCAATGCCAATTGCAGAATATCAATTCATTCCTCAAAATTGTTTTGCCCAAAAGTAATCATGCAGCAGCTTTCAGGGTCCTCAAACTGGCATGGCCTATCTGAGCACTTTTGGCCTATGTGGACTTCATTTTTAGCTTCTTCATTAAAATAATACACTCATAATTATACTGACAGAGACACTCTTGTGTCTTGACAGGCCAAGGATTGTAAGACTAAAGAAATGTATCCAAATCATACTACTTCAATAATTCTCTATGTAAAATGGCCTGTAAAAAGATAGGATATCAAAAATACCCTGCTCACCTGCTTCCATATATGGTATTGGACGTTTTATAAAAGTTACAGTTATAAAGACAAAACCATCTTCAGCCATCACTTCAGCCGGGGCTAACAGAAAATTTGAAAACATGTCAGATTTTATCTTCAGTGCCCTATTTCCCTCCTGCCACCACCCACATTTTTGAACCCATTCTTTTATGAATACCTAGTTCCCTCATTCTGTCTTTCCCCCCACTATTTATGAATTGTCCCCAGGAAAATCATTTGTATCTGTGTATGAATTTTCATTGCTATTTTTTTTTCTCCCATGGGTATATGTTTAAACCTTATCACTGACTATGGAAAGGACCTGGTTTCCTGTAAATAATTCCAGGGAATAAGGAGTTCATGGAGGGTGACCTTCCCGTCCCTGCCTTTGAAAGTGCAGCCTTGATTGTCTTGCTGGGCCTCTTGTGCTGGTGCCTCTATTTATGTTCTCATCCCTGACATGACTGATCAGTGTTTCTTTTCAGAAAATAGCTGTGCCCAGTGCCTGCTGTGCCCCATACTTTTTAACTTGTTGGCTAGTGGACTCCATCCCAGCAAAGGCATCAAGAAAGAAAAGCTAGCTTGTCTCTATTGCTTTGGCTCTAATCTCCTTTTCCCCTTTAGATTAAAGGGAAGGGAACCTAAAAACAGCAACTTGGGCGCTCTCTCCCCTTACAGAGTCTGCCTGCCAGCTGCCACTGCTTAGGAGGGACCTGCTGAGATGGAAGTCACAGAGAAGGTCAAAGAAGTTTGTGAAGTGAAGATAATTGTGTAGGTTCACTGCCTGTTTTCCCTCAAATCCATTCCCCGCCTGCCCTCTGCTGTGTGCTGTATCGCAGGGAGTCATGTTTCCCAGGCTTCCTTGCTGTCTGGCTTGTGGGTGTGTTCAGCCAAAGGGATGCCCTGGTGGGAGGCTGGAAGGCAGCAATTGGAGAGATGCCAAGGTGTTCTTCCCACTCTCTCACCGCTTCATCTTGTTCTCTGCTAATAGCAGCATCTCTTCCAGACCTCTAACTTGCACTGGGCAGCACCCCCTCATAGAGCCCCAATAGGGACTGAGCTCTGGTGACACCACCTCCTTCCGCTGTGTCTCCAGCCCCAGAGGTGATAGCAGCTTCCTGCTGTTGCTAATCTCTGGATTGCCTCACTGTCCCCTCTTTGTCTTCTCAGCTCTCTCACTCCAGTGTAACCTATTTCCTGAATCAAATTCTGCATGCTTGAAAGTTCTAAAGTGATAATAATCACTGTACCTACTTCACATTGCAAGAATTAAATAAAAGAGGAAGAGAAGGCATACCATATAATAACTGCTCAAAACATAGAATATATTAAAAGAAATGACAGAACCCTTGACAAACTTGGTCATTTTGAAGAACAATAAAGAAAAATAACAAATTTTATCTATATTATTCAGAAATAGAACCATTAAATAGACTTCTACACATAATTCAACAATAATCCAAACCACCTCTGAAACCCATTTTCCATTTTTGACTTTAGTCTTTTCCAGAAAGTGAAGGATGTAGCAGAAAGACCACTCAACTGGAGGTCAAAGGCATGGCTCTCCACCAGTTAGCTTGTGTGATCTTGGGTCTCTCACCTTCTCCCATTGGTATCAGCCTCCATATCTGTAAACTGAGGTGTTTCAATAAGATCATTTCTAAGGCCACCTTAGAAATGAATAGGTAATGAATTTGACCTATTTGACCTATTTGACCTATTTTTTTTTCATTTTGGGGGAAGTTTGAGAACAGAATATCATTTTTCCTTTAAAAGGTATGATGACTCTGAGGTCTCACTTGTCTAGCCTGGTAATAAATCCAGAGTTCTTTTTTCCTTGGGATCCATTCCCCAAATATTTCTAAGGATGATCCCCACTGCTACAGGGTTGGTTAAACGGGTCCATGAATTAATCCAAAACAGCATAATATGTGAATTTGCAGAAAGGTAAAAGGGGGTTGTTCTAGGCAAGGGAATATGCAAACAGGAAAGTAAGAGATCAGTACATCTCTTTTGGATTGTGTGGGCTCAGCTTGTTAGACCAAATGATGTATGTGGGGAAAAGCAGGTGTTACATTTGAATAGACAATAAAGCATATTAGTTAAGAGTTTTGAGGACAAGCACAACTAGATTAGAGTCTTGGCTCTGCCCCTTGCCAGCAGAGCATCTTTGGACTAATAATTAACTACTCTAAGTCTCAGTCCCCTTATTAAAATTGGTCTAATGTAATGTTTCTCAACTGGGGGTGATTTTGAACCCCCTGGGACATTTAGCAATGACTGGAGACATTTTCAATTGCCAGGACTGGTTGAGAGGGGTACTACTGGCACCTGTGGGTAGAGGCCAGAGATGCTGCAAAATGTCCTACAACGCACAAGACAGCCCTCCACAATGAAGAATTTCCCAGTCCAAAGTGTCAATAGTGCCAAAGTTGAAAAATGCTGGTTTAATGCTAATATCTATCTTTTCAAATAGTGTAGGGATTAAAAAGATAAATGTTATCAAACTACAGTGCACTCTAGGCCACATGGTAGGCCATATTGGTGATACTAGTCATGATGATGGTGAACTGTGAAATCTTGGTAAGTTTTAGATTTTATGAAAGAAGAAGGTTGGAATTACATAGCAAAGGTGATGATTTGGAATAGTAGAGAAGAATAGAATGGAAGGGCAGAGCAATGGTTCCCTGTATTTGAGTTTTAGGTATCATGCGTGAAAAGATTAGAATACTAAAATATTTAGCAATAATTCCAATGCCTCACAATGTCTCTAAAAGCAACCACAGCCACTTCATATTGCTCCTGGCGGCCCTTCAGAACTGGGTTAGATTGGACTACTTACCTCTCTGACTGGTATTGATTAGATACACATGAAGCAGTGTTCTTGCATGCTCCCATTAACAGCATGCTATCCTTGGGAGCCAGCTTGTTATTATAATTCAATCCTTTCCTCTTACTTAAAGGTGGTTGTATGGCATTCTACATCATGTCACAGGACCTCTTAAGGTCAACCTTCTCTCTGACAGACATAACCATAATACATACGTTTAGAGGTACCAAAATTTAATTCTATGCACTGATGAAAGTGTAGTACTTGAGCAAGGATGCTTTGGGCTATTGGAATAGATAGAATAGCTCAGAGATAGGGAAACTCTTCGTGTAAAGAGCCAGATAGTAAATATTTTAGGCTTTGCAGGTTGCTCTCTGTTGCATATGCTCCTCTTTTTTTTTTTTTTTTAATAATTCTTTACAAATGTAAAAACGTTCTTGTAGCTCATGGGCCATACAAAAATATACCTTGTGTCAGTTTGGCCCATGGGTTGTAGTTTGCCAACCCCAAATATAGTCAATTAAAAATTCTCCCATGGGCATGTGTTTAAACAAGGAGGCTAGAAACAGTGGGCCTCAGGTTGCTTCTGCAGTTCCACAATAATAGCAGCAATAATAATGATAATCATAATTGAAAATATGTATATGGCATTTATTTTCTTTATTAGGCATGAGTCCCTGTTCTAACACATTTTGCATATATGCTTTCATTTGTTGGACAGCTATTTATTAAGGGTTTCTTGGTGTCAGGCATTATACCTGGTGCCTGAGATATGTCGAGAAATAAAACACACACACAAAAAAAACAACCCCAAACTGCCATTGTGGAGTTTACAATCTAATCAATTTAATTCTCAAAATTACCCTATGAGTTGGATGGAATTATTATCATCCTTATTTTACAGATGAGAAAATTGAGGCACACAGAGGTGAATGGACTTCCCTAGGTCATGCAGATAGTAGGTGGTTAAGACAGGCTTTGAACTCCGCAATCTTACTGTAAGGCCCATGCTTTTAGCCTCTATCCTGTACTGCTTTCCTGTCATCAAGGAGCCAGCAGGTGCCATGTTTTCACTCCATTTGCACTGGATTTTTCTTAGGCTGTTCTCTTTATGATGACAAGATGTTTGCCCAAATCTCAAGCACTCCAGGTGGACAACAGCATCCGGCTGAGGATGCAGCCATTCCTCCCTTATGACTCCATTTTAAGAATCAACTTCATTGAGATAAAATATACATACAATAAATTGCACTCATTTTAAGTATATAGATCAATAAGTTTTGACAAATGTACTAGTATTCTCCAGAGAAACAGAACCAACAGAAGATAGATAGATAGATAGATAGATAGATAGATAGATAGATAGATAGATAGATAGATTTAACTGGAATTGGTTCATGTGACCCTAAGGATTGGCAAATCTGAATTCTGTAGAGCAGGTTGCAAGTTTTTAATGAATTCCCCAGGAGAGGCAGGTGGCTGAAATAGAGATAGAAATTCTTCTTTCTGACTGTTTAAATCATCAGTTTTCCCTTTAAGGCCTTCAACTGATTGGATGAGACTTCTCTCCTTGCTGAAGGTGATTTCCTTTATTGATTGTAGATGCAATCAGCCATAGATGTAATCAATTGAATAATGATTTAAATCTGTGAAATACACTCACATTAACAATCAGGCCAGTGCTTGCTGGACCAAACCACAGGAATCGTAACTTAGCCAAGGTGACACATGAACTTAACCATCACACCCAAGTAACCACTACTAAAATCAAGATATAAACATTTCCATCATCCACAAAAGTTCCCTTGTGCCCATTTATAGTCAATCTTTTCTCCCACCTCCCAGCTATGGGCAACCACTGATTTGCTTCCTGTCACTATAGATTAGATTTGCCTTTTCTATAATTTTATATAAATGCAACCATGCATTATGTATTATTTTGTGTCTGTTTTCTTTTATTCACCTTAATTTCTATGAGATTCATCCATGGTGTTGCATGTATCAGTATTTCATTTCTCTTTATTAATGAATAGTATTCTATTCTTTGGGGGAAAAATACAATTTCTTTATTCATTTGTTGTTGGTACACATTTGGGTTTCCAGTGTGGGGCTGCTATAAATAAGCTACACTTCAAACATTCATGTAGACATGTTTTAATTTCTCTTGGGTAAATACCTAAGGATTAAATTGCTGGGGTAAGTGGTAAGGGTATGTTTAACTTTATATAAAACTGACAAACTGTTTTCCAGAGTGGTTGCACCTCTTTATATTCCCATCAGTAATGTGTGAGGGGTCCAGTTGCTCCCCGTTCTCCCAGCACATGGTATTGTTAGTCCTTTTAAGGTGAACCATTCTCTAGTGTGTATAGTGTGTCTCTTTGTACTGTGGGGAGGAAACCTTTTCCAGAGTCCTCCCACCAGACTTGCCCTATGGACTAGAGCTGGGTCTCATGCCCAATGACTCACCTACAAGGGAAGCTGAGAAAGCAAGATTTGGTATTTTTACTCTCTAGAGTGGGAGATGGCTTCTGCTAGCAAGGAAGAAAGGAAATGGAATGTGGTAGTTGTGCAACCAACAATGCCTCATGGTATGCTGTAGCTCCTGGGTTGAGATCCACTGAAAGCTTCTGAGGAGGTGATAAGGACTTGTTAACTAAGTTCCTTTTGAAAAGGAAGAGAGGAAGTTAAAGTAAACGCAAGTTTTGAGGTTGGGCCCTTAGAAACAGGTGGCATTATTGGGAAAGGTAATGAGCCAGATTGGGCTTCCACTGTGTTTGCAAACCTGACTCCTTGGAACCCCCTCACGCTCTCAGCATTTCTAAGTGCAGTTCAGTCTTCCTCTATCTACTGTCATTTTCTGGGCCTTTCAAGAAATTCACAAGCTGATTGGAATGCACACAATTAACCCTACCCCTGAGAAATTGGGGAGAATGCAGTGACCAGAACTGGTTGTGATCTCAGAGGCAGTTCAAGCAAGAGATGTAGCAAATTCCATGTATTTCCCATTTGTGTCCAGATGAACACTGTTAGGCTTCTTTCCTATGAAGAGAGCTCGTGGCAGCACTGACCTTGAATGAATACCCTGGGACAAGCTAGGGAGTGGCCCTTCCAAAAGTGCCCAGTGCATTCCCCAAGTTTCAGGCCAAGTATTTAGAAAGAAAGACTGTTTCTCCCTTGCTAGTATATTTTAAGTCAATCATCTGCTCTCCTCTCTAGGGTGTTTCAAATGACAGTGACAGTGTAATGGTATAAAGCAACCGTTACAGCCCATGTCACAACATTAAAAATATGGGCATAATAGGAAATGTTCTCTATTAGCCAGAGTTTGATAATCATTTTTATTTATGCAGATACAAAGGGCTATTTGGATTAGTAATTATGTTTTTGGCATTTCTCAGGGTTTCAAATTACTTACTGGAAACTGCCTGCTGAATTCAAATACTGGCTTCTAAATTCCTTATTCATCTATAAGCCGTTGCGCAACATGGATAATGGAAATGCTGCACCAGTAAGTAATGACTTGGAATGGAAAGTAGACCATTGGAATTCACGGTGGATTTTTAGGATTTTGGTACCAGCTTCTTAGCAAACAGTTGGTGGATTTTCCATGTAACTAAAATGGACTTGCAAGTTTTATTTTTTTTTCATATCACAACATTATACTGGAATTGTTTATTTCTGGGGAAAATCTAGCTTTTTTTTCAAGTCTTGCCAAGGACGTGTTTGCCTTATTTGATTTTCTGCAGTGTGCTGCAGTTAAGTTTTCAAATTTCATTATGCATACTACTTTGTATATTTCTCTGTGTGCGTGTATGCACACAAGCAGAGAGAGAGAGAGTGTGTGTGTGTGTTTCAAAATAGCCTCAAGAAGGTATTTAATATCCAGACAATAATTATATATGGGAGCCAATTTCTTAATAGGGAAATAGATAATTATGAGCACAAATACAGTGCTTTCTGGCTCTCGTCTCTCCAATTCCTGGGAGAACATAATGTTCTCAGAGCCCAGAAGGGAGATTTTTTATCACCCCCTCTCCTTCATACCAGGTAAGTGAAATGAGGGAGAGAATCATTCCCCAAACAACCCTTTCCCTCTCTTCTACTTATGATAACAGCAGCTTAGACTCAGACATAATGCTGCTCCTTTCCTCCCATTATAACTGGCTTAATGTTCCTGGGTGGAATAGGAAGGAGGTTTCTCAACCATAAGAGGCTAAACTCTCGACAAAAATCTTTAAATCATTGCATTTCATTTTTGTCCTTTCTTTCTGCCCTTTTTCCCTTTCCCAATGTTCTGATCACACACCCTTTCCCCCCATCACTAGTGGTGCAGTCACACAGCTGGGAAGGGGTCTGATCAACTATCAAATCCCATCCTCATTTTGCTGGTTGACTCAAAGCGATGACTCTTCACCTTTTCTCCCACGCAGATGATAGATGCCACTTGCACATTCAACACACTCTGCTGAGGGTGCCAAAGGTTATGAATAAATCCCAGCCCACCAGCTGCAAATCCAGCCTTATCTCTCACAAGCATAAAAGAAAATCTAAATGTAAGTGAGAAAGAGAAACTATTGTAGGACTAATACTGAATTTGCTTTAATTTACAAAAATAAAATAATTTGCAAGCTTCATTACTTTAAATGTTATGAGTGACATATGACTCTGTCCTGCTTTTTCCCTGTAAGTTCTTGTGCTGGCCATTCTCTGTCCTCCCTTCACCATCCAGCTCTGTGGCCTGGGAGGCTACCCCCTTGGTCTGCTTCAGCTGGCTTCCTTTTTCTCTGGCTTCTTGTTGGGTCTGGCCAATGCATTAGGATCCTGGAGGGCAGGAGGAAAGAGAGGTTGGTGTATTTGTTCTTCTCTCTTTCTCTGCTGACCTTGATTCATCTTCCAAAGGCCACTCAGCTCCTAGCAAGCAGTCCTTTTCCATATTTATAAGCAGCATTATAGGTACAGCCCTCTTCTTCCCCAAGAATGGCTCCCTCCCCACTCCATCCCCCTACCCCTTTGGACAGGGGGCAGAAGGAGTGGAGGCCTCCCTGTTGCTAATCCTGGGGGTTCTGAACCGTCTTGTTTGTTCCCCTGAACTCTGCCCATACCTCTGTAATAGTCCTCCACTGAGTCTACCAGTGTGCCATCTCTTTTCTGCCAAGAGCCTGACTAATTTCACAATTGAGAATCACTTGCTTAATTTATTACTCCTCCCAGGAGTTCTGATTTTGTTGACAGAATAAAGAATGAAAGTCATCGATGTCCAAAAGGAATAGCTCTCAAATGGTGGCTTATAGGCTTCTGGCAACCAAGGGGGAGCTATTTGGGTGCAAGATACATATTCTTCAAATGATGCTGCCTGTGTAACTCTCTTCTTTATAAACCCATAGTACATATTTTTCTCTCCATGCCTTTGCGCGTACTGTTCTCTTCACCAGGATATTATCCCTTGATCTATTTTTTAAGGCTCAAATTTACTGCCAAGAATTCATAAAGTCTTTCATAATCCATTTTTCCTCCTTAATCCCCTGTCCAAGAGTTTACAGTAATCCTCCAGGAAATAACACACATTTTATAACAATTATCATCTTCATACTCTAAAAACATAATTATTATTATTTCCAAGATGCTGGACTATGATTGGTTCATGTTCTGATTTTGTGCTTTGTATAAACTGATATTGCAGTAAATTACTTAAAAGCATGGCATTGACTTTGGAGTCAGATGGACTTGGGTCAGAGGCCCAGATCTGCCACTAGCTCACTCTAGATGTATGCATTATATAACTTTTCTGCACTACAGTTTCCTGAAAGTAAAATGGGGATAACAATATCAATACAGGATAGTTGTGAGTATTGAATGGGATATTTTTCCTGACTTTTTCATTTTTTAAGTATAGTGCCTTTTGCATATTTTATGCTAACTAAATTTTACCTAAAACAAACATGCACACAAACAAGCAATTATATTTTTATTTTTAAAAAATTATTGAAGTATATCATTCATACATGAACATGCATAAACAATGTGTATAGTAAAAGTTGTGAACTTACAGAACAAACATGCATAACATCATACAGGGCTCCCATACATCACCAAGCAACTACTGTGTTGCCTCCATTAAGTTCCTTGAAGACAACAGCCTGTCTTCACATCTTTGTGTTCTGCTCAATAGAAGTCCAATACATATTAAGAATGAATGAATGAGTAAAGGAATGAATGGATAAGACTGATCTTAAATGGGAATTTCTTCAGGCTACTTAGCTATTACTTGGCAAAAAGCACATTTAAAAAATTTCCAGTCAGTCCTTTGGGTCTCTGTATGTGACTTTTATTTCTGCTTACTTCATTCAAATCATAGATATACATTCTTATATTTGAAGGTTCTTTTTATATTTTTATTTTGTTTTGATCATATTTAGTGAGACATTTAAAATTCCTTCCTCCATGTTGCACCCAGGTTATCTTCATTCCAACCCTTTGAGAACTTCATACAGGTACATGTCCTCCTGGAGAATTATTTTTGTTTTCCTTTAAAAAAAAAAAAAACACAAAAAACACAAAAAACATGGGGTGCTATTTCTGCCAAAGCTAACAGCAGGGGACAGAGGAGGTCATTGGTTGACTAAATATTTCCACAACAAAAGTTAGGAAATTTAATCCAGAGAATATTGGTATTTCTAACCATTCTCTATGGATCAACAATTAGGCCAAGTTCATATATCAATTTTGAAGCAGCCCAGAAAGAATTTGAACTTTTATTTTTGCCAAGCAGCAAAACAAAATGAAAAGTATGGAAAATAAACACCATAGAAAAACCCAGTTTCTTAATTCCTCCTTCTATTACAATTTCCTCCACTGCTAACCAGTCTGAAATGATTTAATCCAATGCAATATTTTTTTACTACCTATTATGTGATAGGCTCCCTATACCCATTAAAGCAATTATTTCAAAATGAAAAGTGGTTTAATTAAAATGATCCCCATGATGCATTTGCATTATTTGGCACAAGTAGAATCTTTTTTGGCCTTAACAGTCTCCTCTCTGCTTGAATTTACCAGCAACAATGGGTATAATTTTTTCAAAGCTGGAAAGTGGACAGCACTTGGGTTTTGGAGTCACTTTCAATCCTGGCTACACAGTTACCAACTCTATGTCTGCACAAGTTCTTTTGTCTCAATGAGCCACTTTCCTCCACTGATAAATGGGAGTAATAATACCTAACTCATCATGCAGATTTGAGGAATGAATGAGATAGTCTGTGTCCAATAAATGTCAGTTTTCCTCATCACTCTATGTTTTTATGTGTCTTACACATTAAAAAAGCAAACAGTAAGTGGCTGCTTTTGCTCATTTATTTAATGTCTAGGAAAGCAGAAATTTGACCTGATTCATTTTGTGACTCATCCACTCTTATGAAAGAAAGAAATAATTTGCACTTCGATATAGAATTATTGAAACTTATCTTTTGACGGCAGGAAGAAAAGTCTCTGGATTCCCATATGTACATCTGTCTTGGATTAGTGGGTTTGTAAAAATAGAGTGATGGCCACAATAACTTCTCATATTCCTTTTGGTGCCAAGGTTCTAAATATGTAAAATCCTGAGGCCTTTGGTCTTTTTCTTTCAATTAGGAGGAAACCCTGAGGTTTCAATCATCTCACATCAAAGGGAGTCCCCTTTGAGCAGGGATGGCAGTTTGTGCAGGAGCCCAGGCCTTGCTGGCAGATGTTGGGAAGCCTAACACTCAGGGTTCTGCACTGTCAACTGTGAAAACCAAATCAGACTACCTTAAGAAGAATAAGAATTTCTCAAAAAGCTATCGGATAGCTCACAATATTGACAAGAGCCTGGAGAACTGAGCTCAGAAAATGGGAAGAAACCAAGTGAGACTGGGTACCATCAAGATCCTGTGATAGAAATACTCTGGGCTGGTGCCACTAGTCTTGTCATCTCTGGGTACTTGTCACTCTGCTGTTAGACTTTACACTCCAGCACAGCTGCAATGGTTAATATGACTCCCCCTTTCTATATGTGGTACATTTTTGAGAGTCAAGGTCCTGAACATAAGCGTCTGATTGGGCAGTATAGGTCACATGGCTCTGCTCTATTCATTATGGAACTGGAGAGGGACCAATATCTAAAATGGAGATGGAGGGAGAAAGGGCCCTACTTTCAACCTATCTTGATTCTTTTTTTATTTTTTTATTTTATTCATTTTAAACCCCCACCCCTGTTTTTGGTGTTTTGTGTCCATTCACTGGGCAATTCTCTGTGTCTGCTTCCTGCCCTCTCTTCTCATCCTTCTCCTCCTGTCTTCACCGGGATTCGATCCTGGGAAACTCCAACATGGGAGAGAGGCGTTCTGCCACCTGCACTACCTCATTTCCTGGTTTTTCAGCACATCTTATCTTGCTCTCCCTTGTGTCACTCTCCTGTTACATCATCATCTTGCTGCGTGGCTCAGCGGGGCCTGGCATGCCCGTGTGCCTTCTTTTCTTTTTATTTCTTTTTATTTTACCAGGAGGTCCCAGGGATCGAACCCAGGTCCTTCCAAATGGGAGACAGATGCCCAACAATTTGAGCCACATCCGTCTCCCTATCTTGATTCTTAAACATAGGTAGGACATCCTGTCACAATGCCGGGTGGCAAACCCAACAAACATCCTCTACAAGAAGATCACCTCATCATTTCCTTGTCCTTGTTTCCCCAGGTTATTACAGTGACTGGTCCCAGATATTATGGGGGCATAGTCCTCCAGTGAGTAGACATATAGACATGATCTTTTCAAAGGCTGCAGCTGCATTTTGATGGGCATAAACCTTCTAGAATAATCTGGCTGTGTATCCCACCTGCATCTGACTCCAGCGTCTGAATTCTTGTCATACTCAGAGCAGAGTGTTCTCTAAAGCTTGGTACGAACACTGGCAGTCACTTCCCGAGAAATGAGAAGATCGTGGTGAGAATATTGCCTATTGATTTGCTCTCCTCAAAAATGAAAAATGGAATCTGAGCTGCATAAGTATTTGAGCACATCATGCATGGTAAAAGCTTCATGTTTGATTTTAAGCACAGAACAATGTTTTGGGTTTTTCCTTTATTCTGGCCACAGAGGATCAGTTTTGCCAAAAAAAGTGAAACAGCTAAGAGGCAAAATAGCAGCCAAATGCAGAGCAATTGGAAAGAAGTGTGTTCTAGTGGATAAAAACATTCATTATTTTTGGAGTTGGGCAGGTCTGGGTTGGAATCACATCCTCAAACCTGTTCCAGAACAATCTTGGGCCAGTGACTTAAACTTCTCTGAGCCTCAGTTTTCTCAACTATAAAATAGGGATAATGGTGTCCCTAAAAAACGGATGGCTGTGAGGATTAAAGATCATCTATTTAAAGTGCCCAGCCACACTATTGCTCAATGTTTGATCTTTTCTGTTCCCCGTTTCTTCAGCTATCACAGATGCAAATAGAATAGTCAGTGTAATTACTCAATTACAAAGCACAAAGTTACTAGAAGGAATCTGAATAAAAGCCAAAGGTTGGAAATCCACAGTGAAATAAAAGATCAGTGTGGAAGAGAAAGGGTATCAAACCCAAGCAAAGAGAAGGCAGAGCTATGGCATCAGCATAATTCCTTTGTGATGCTAAAGCCACTTAGCATTGGAGTCATGTGATATGAGAATGAGAGAAGCATCTTAAGGACAAGACGAGTCATCTTTACAGTGCACTTGCTATGTTCCAGGCTGGATGCTTCACACACATTCCCACATTTAAGCCACATAACAACCACATGAGGTAGGTACATTATTACTCATACAGTACAGATAATGAAATTGAGGTGCAGAGAGGCAGTGAGTGGTAGGACTGGGGTTCTTTCTGATCTCAATTCCCTTGCTTCCCAGTTGGGGTGGCACAAAATGGCCTCCTCCATCCACCCCAGAGTTTTGACCCTTCCACTCAAGAAAACAACCAGCTTAAGGCAGGAAGCACTTAGTACCATTCCAAATTTGGACATTGGGCCAAGCTGGGTCAGGTACCAACTATGGTCCCATCAACTCTTATGGTGATACTCAGGGAAGAGAATGGGGTCCATTTGAATAGACATGAAGGTTCCATTGTATCCATGTAAATGGAGGGGGGGTGGGAAGAGCAAAAGACACTGTATTAGCCAACCCAGGAGGTCCTTTCACATAATAGTGCTGTTAAGACAAATTAACAAAAAATTAGAGCTAAAGCAAGAGGATAACTGCATGTCCTTTCACTGCCACTCTTGGCATCCTTTAACAGACTCACCCAAGTATTATTTAATCATCTAGGACAGGAGTTAGCAATCTATGGCCTGCAGGCACAGATGAATTAAAATAAAGTTTTATTGGAACACAGCCATGCCCATTTGTTTATGTATTATCTAAGACAGCTTTCACACTGAGTTTAGTAGTTGGTGACAGAGACCAGATGGCCTGCAAAGCCAAAAATATTTACTATTTGGTCCTTTACGGAAACTTTGCCAAACTCTGATATAGGAGAATATACCTATGTTTGATATTTACTATTTGATTAGAACCCAGATACTCTGAAATTGCATATTCACTGGTTAATTTCTGTGAGGTAGAAAAAAATAACCCCAAGATTACAGTTTTATTGCCCTGTAAGATATTAACTAGCTTTTTTGTTTGTTTGTTTGTTTTTTGTTTGGGCTTTTTTAAAGCTGTTGAAAAGGTCTTTATTTTAAAATTATCATCTGAAACAGATATTAGATAGAAAGAAAATGTTAATTTTAAAAGGGAGTGTATGTAAATCGATAATTCAGAGTAGATCTTTTTCCATGATTTCATGATTGTTTACTGAATGTTTAGAAGGCTCCAGATTTTGTTTCAAGGAAACCATTCCTGATTTTCTGGACATCATTGGGCTGTTCTCGAGTGCAGAGAGATTGTGATGCAGGTATCCATATATAAATACCTGCTCTTATGACATATTGTAATTTTTAGAAAGTATTGGAAATAAAATCAAACTCATTCTTACAAAGAAACAGAATCCACATGCAGACAAATGAAAACCCAGGAACTCAGATTACAAATAGCTCCCAGCCTCCAAATTTCTCCTATGGCTTATGAAGGACCTTGCCAACTATTAACTAGTTTTATATCTAGCAAATTCATTTCAGTATTCCTTTGACTGAATGACTAAATAAATTGCCTTCCTCCAATTCTCCTTTAAGTTAGCTCTACCATCCTATTGGTTGCCCATTCATTAAAAAGGTGAAATAGATTTTTGATTTGTGTTCATTCTATTTAGTATAAGAGTTATGTTTTTAGTTTTTTGAAAGTTATATTTTGTCAACTCCAAGGGGCACAACTGAATGCAGCGTGAGTAGGGAGGGTGGCAGTTCAGGGGAAAGCGATGGTGGTATCCCATGGGTGCCCACTGCAAGATTGCTCCTCATTTAACCCACACAGCAACCCTCAAAGGGAAATTAACCTACAAAATGGGAAAATTAAGATAATAGTGATGCCTACCTCATGGAGAGGTTTTCATGGTCAAATAAGATAATGCAAGTCAAGTATTTAGCACAGTACTTAGCATGTAACATTCATTCAGTCAATGCTAGATACGGTGATGATCATTAACGGCAATATCCTTATGTATTGGTTGTTTCTTTGGTTGTAACAGGTGTTCAACTACAACAAGCATTAGCAAAGAAAAAAATAAAAGGAAATTATTGGAAAAAGTGTTGTGAGCTCACAGAATCAAAGGAAGGGCTAAACTGGAGAAGAGGGGCTCTCTCTTCTCCACGTGGGCTGAGACTCAGAAATGTGGAAGAGCCTAAGTGTGCTGAGGTAATGTGACTTGAGTTTGCAGGACTGTGTACCCTGCTCAGGCAGGGAGTTTGCCTCACCTCTTCATTTACCCTGTGAATTGAAGCAGAGACTATAACTTCCTCACCTTTGTGTCCCCACATTGCTGAGCAGTGGCTACATCCTCGATAAAAGTTTATTGATCTTGGGGAGCAGATGTGGCTCAAGCGGTTAAGCGCCTGCTTCCCACATGGGAGGTCCTGGGTTCAGTTTCCAGTGCCTCCTAAAAACAAAGAAAAAAATACCAAACAAATGAAAGAAAAAAAAAAAAAGAAAGAAAGAAAACCAACTCTGGGGAGACGATGTGGCTCAGTGGTTGAGTGCCAGCTTCCCACATACAAGGTCCCAGTTTCAATCCCTGGCCCCAGTACCTAAAAAAATAAATAAAATAAAAAGTTTATTGACCTAAATTACCATCTTGTTGATGGGGATGATAAGTAGATACAACTGGCAAAAAAAATTAAGGCAAGCTATGGAAATACTGATATATCTGACATGGTGGTGCAGATGGGGGCTGATTGGGCCAAGGCTATTTCCCCCCCTCACAACTGCACAATGAGATGAAGATAATATTACAAACCCAGCTTGAGTATGCAGAATCCACTGATGTGTCCTCTTCTTCTGACGATGGACTCTTCCTATGCTTCTGGGGGAGTCGGGAGATAAGACCTTTTCCCCTTTTAACTCCTGTGAGCACAAAATCAGCCAGCTTTATTGCATTATAGGAGCTGCCTACCTCAATTGCATTGACAAGACATGCCAGGCCTGTACACACATCCTGATCTTTCTAATCTCTTTAGTTCCATCACCTGGTCATTTTATTTGAAATTGATTTTTAAATGCCTGAGTAATTGAGGTTTATGTGTAGTTGCCTCTTTGCAACACCGGTAAGCTGAGGCTGCTTATATCCTCATTAAATACTGATTAGAAGTGATTGCATTACTTGGAGGCCCCAATTTGTGCCATTCCTGCAGCCTCCCATCAGAGAACAACTTCTGCACTTGGCAGAGCTGAGCGTCTGGAAAGCTGAAACAGTAATTGGGCATTATATCCCCTTGTGCATCTTCTCCAGCTGACCAGCTCTTACAGGAAGTCATTTTTGAGGACTTCCCATGGCCTCAATTTCTAGGACACATGTAAGCCACCATACTCTGGTGAAAGCAAAATATCCACTTTTCCCAGAAACAGAGGATTCTTCTTCTAGTCAATCTTACGAATAAGGTTTTGAGATGGCAAGTCTAATGTCTTTGCCTGCTTTGGTGGCCTTGGGCAAGTCCTGGTGCCTCTTGTTCCCTCTAGTTCTTTTTCAATGTCCCACTCGGACCTTGTATGTCTAGCCCTGGAATTGCTCTTTAACAAACAAAGGTCTACCAGGAACACAAGAGGCTATCAGGAAGGGTGGTGATCTTAAAAATGTCCTCTGTCCTCTATGCTTTTGAGAGTAGCTTTACCACTGCCCACTTCTGGAAGAACAGAGTTTTGGAGTTGGAAGGGCAGACTGGCTCTAAATTTAGGAAGACCTGGATTTCAGTCCTCGCTCAACCCATTAAAAGCTGAGTAATCGTGAGTAAAATCCTGAGTCTTCCTTTGGTTTAGTTTCTTCATCTCTGAAATGGGGATAACAAAGCCACTTCATGGAGGGAGTATGAGACTGAATGAAATTAAGTGTTTAAAGACCATAAAAGAGGAGTTCAGCCAATGTGGGTTTCCTCTTCCATGAAGGGACTGTAGAGACCTTTGAAGAAAACATCTCATCTGGCCCCTGCAGACTTTCTTTTTCTTTCCTTCATTTTTGTCTTGGGTCTACTATGAATCACACCCTCTGGGTTCCATGAAAGAGCATCAGCAAAATCCTGGAAATAAAAAGTAGGCCAAAAAGGAAGGGATCTGAGACTCCCAGCCTCGCCCTGCAACATATGCTACCTGGAACAGCTCTTTTGCCTATTCTGTTTATTGGAGTTATATGTAATATTTTCACTGAAAAAAATTTACACTGCTTTAAAAAGAAAAATTAACAATTATTTCTATATTAGAAAATTCATGGAGTCTACAAAGTGAAATAACTAACCTGGGAGAACTCCGATTTCCCTTCATTCTGCAATGCCATTTCAGTACACCGGGTGGCAGAAAGGCCTTGGTATGTATGTGAAGAAATCTCAACCTGTCTGGACTAGTGCATCACTAAAGCTTTTGCTTCAGAGAAAGGAGGATGCACACAGATTCAGAAAATTAAGGTCTAAGTACCTAGTATTTGGAATTCATTTCTTCTTTTAAGCCAAAGCCAAGAGCAGATGTCTCTGTTCTTGGTCATTCCAAAATTGACTCTGACACATTGTTAGTCTCTATTCCAGCATCTTGAACTGAACTGGCATTGAGTGGGAAACCAAGTGTTGGTGTAGTAGAGGTGTCTCTATTCCAAGATAATCAGACCTTTTCACTCACAGCCTGTGCTTCTCTGCTCTACAAGGCTATTTTACCAGCCCAGGCAGTGCATGTTCTGCGTTGAATGTGTGCCAAGAGAACCATGTGTCAGGAGAAGCTGCCAGAGGAAGGAGGGGGCAGAGAGGACCTCACAAAGGAGGTGGTGATTGAGATGGATCTTCCTAGAGGGTTAGGATTTGGGAGGGCAGAGAGAAGGTGAAACTTTCTTGGCAGGACCCAGAGTAAGAGCAAAAGTGAGAGGAGGACTGAGCAGGGCATGTGGATAAGAAAAAGATGCCCACATGTGAGTGAGTGGAATTCAAGAGAAATGGGAAAACGTGTCTTGCTGAATGATGCCAAAAATGTTGTCCTCACCTTTCATCAGAGAATTCAGTCACCATTAAGTAGTGCAACCAGGCATATCCTCCCCCAACATTTAACCAGCAATCTGTGTTCCCTCCCCAAAATGGAAAGAGATAAGTAGGGGCAGAAGACTAGGCCACCATTAATTGGACACTTAGTCTGTGTCAGGCACTTTACTAGACACTTAAACCATGGGAGGGCTGAGTTACACATAGCTGACTTCTTTCTGGAGCCCTGAACACTCCTTCACATTCCTCCTTCAGGTTAAATCACATCATTGCTTTTAACCCATCTCAGCTCAGCTCCAGGTATTAATTCACAGATTGCTGCTTCCAGGCCACATCAGTGTCACTGTGACTTAATGGCCTGATTCCATGCAGTTTTTCTGATTCAGTTATTTCTTAGAGCCTTTGAGTGCTTCTATCGCCCACCTCCATCTCCTACCCCTGCCACTTCTGGTTAAAGAAACATGCTCATTATGCAAAACAAAAAGAAACACATTTGAATTCAAATGTATGCAATTAGGGGCAGAGGGATTCCAATCTTCTGTCCTGAGAGCTGGCTTCCTAGTTAAGCAACTTTAATGAAAGTCCAGTTTGAGGACTTCTGACCACAGAAGCCAAGGTAGGATTTCTTATGAATGTGAGGAGCTTCCAACCCTTCAAGAGAACAAGTGGGAGATGGTGAGCATTAAAATAATCCCAAATTATTTATGCAAAGAGCCACATGGAGAAAAGTAGTCACATCTCTCTCTCTCTCTCTCGATATAAACAAATGTCTCTGAAATAAGCCAGGCCGGGGGCATAAAGACAGGAAGTCGTGTGTGTGTGCGTGTGTGTGTGTGTGTGTGTGTGTGTGTGTATGTGTGTTGGGAGGAGCAGAAAGAGGTTCAGAGTCTCCTTCTCTTATTATTTTCCTTTGCTCATTGAAATTTGGCTTGCACATTAAAGTTGTTTTCTACTAGAAGAGAAATCTTTAAACAGTAATGGAAATTTTTTCTCCTCCTTAGCACTCCTTTTAGGAAGCAAAATAATTTAAAAAGGAACTCTAAGATGATCAATACTTTTAGAGCAAAACCTTGTGCTTGTGTTAGGACCAATACAGAACATTCAACAATCATTGATTCTTCCTCCAGAGTCTGCCCTCCTGATTATAAGAATGAGGCCCATAAGTGCTGTAGAAAATATCAGGAAGAACATTGGGTGGAGAAACCAAAGGCAAAGGGAGGGTATTAGTCAGCCAAAGGGGTGCTGATACAAAATACAAGAAATCTGTTGGCTTTTGTAAAGGGTATTTATTTGGGGTAGAAGCTTACAGTCACAAGGCCCTAAAGAGTCCAACTCAATGACTTTCTCACCCAAAGTCATTGGCCACGTGTTGGAGCAAGATGGCGGGCGATGTCTGTGAGGGCTCAGGCTTCCTCTTCTTCTTAAGGCTTCGTGGTCCCAGCTTCTTCCAATACCAGCTGTTGGGACAAGTCTCACCTCCCTCCTGGGGCTCATTTCTCTCTGGGCTCAGATGCTCTGCTCTCTCCACAAAGCCAGCTGTAGACTATCAGGCTAACGGCTCATCTCTTCCTTGGGCCTCTGCCATGTCTAATGGAACCTTCACTCCTTCTTCATGTATCTGCTTCTCCATGTATTTACTTCCCAGGGCTCCAGCATTAAAACTCTACTAACTCCTCTGCTGTGTAGTTTTCTCTGTGAATTCCACCCATCAAGGGGGTGGGGACTCAACATCCTACTGACGTGGCCCAATCAAAACCTTAATCACAATTTAATCAAGTAAAAGTGAAACCTCTGAATCCAATACAATCTAATATGCCCAGAGGAACAGACCAGTTTGTAAACATAATCCAATATCTATTTTTGGAATTCATAAGTAACACTAAACTGCTACAGAGAGGACCCACAGGATCTCCTAGGCATACCTGGAAGTGCTTCCCTTAGAAAGGTCCCAAACCCACTGAAACACACCCACCCCAACCCAAAACACGTACTCTGATTGCTACCAAAGTTGCCCACACTATCTCCTTTAACAACTCTCAAGTGCAGATGGAATAAGGCCTAATTCCTCCTCTCAAGCATTCAAACTTCCAGGGGCTGGATTTTATCTCCCTTCCTCCTTTCTCAATTTCCCCTTCATGAAACACACCCCTTTTCTGTCATGCAAATCTGGCTTCAGTCACCCCAGGTTATCACTATCTTCCACATTTTCTGTATAGTTTCCAATCTCTATCCTTTTTTTACCCTGTTATTTCCATTCCTGAAATATCTTCTCTCCTCAACCATCACTCCCATTTTCAATCTATCAAAGTCACACTCATACACCATGATCCAACGTCCACACTTTCTAGAACTTTAGACAGAATCACTCACACTGTCCTCTGTTCTGAGTCCATTGTATGGTACTTTTGCAGCATTTAACCAATTCTGCCCTTTGTAGTTGTGGACGGATCTGTCTCTCTGTCCAGACTGAACCCCAAAAGGGACACTTATCTTACTCATCTTGGCATCTCCCATAGCTCCAAGCACATTTCTCATGACATGAATGCTCAAAAGACATTGACTTAGCTGAATTCAGAGGTCAAGGATAATCTCAAAATGATAGCTATATGAAGGTAATGTTATAGACCCAAGTGCCCATCAATGGGAATGTGGATGCGTACACAGTGGTATAGTCACTCAATGAAATATAATGCTACAGTGAAGAAAACTGAACTAAAATTGCATGCAACAATCTGAGTGAATCATAGGAATATAATATTAATGAGAAAGTAAGTCCCAAAAGGTTATATACATCATGATATCCTTTATATAAAGTTTCAAAACAATTAAAATAAGAGCTAGGCTTTTAAGCATACGTAAAGATTTAATAGAATAATATAGAAAAGAAAGCAAAAGAATGATAAATACAGAATTCAGATTAGAGGAAGGAGGGGACAAATTGAATTGGTGTGAGAGACCATAAGGTTAGATGTAGGTTATTGGTAATGATTTAGCTTTTGGTTTTGGTGGTTTGTTTTGTGCATGCTTATTAAATTTTATAAA
>JAQZBX010035838.1:0-16184 GCA_029593785.1 Cabassous unicinctus
ACCTCGTACATGGGAAGCAGGTGCTCAACTACTGAGTCACATCCACTTCCCTTCTTGACTCATTTTTGCAGCTTTTATGTAAGCTTTTTAAAAGAACAAATGCAACCGGCAAATAAGCATGTAGGAAAATATTTAGTCTCACCAGTAAGCAAAAATACAGTATAGGGGAATGGATGTGGTTCAGTGGTTGAGAGTCTGCTTCCCATGTATGAGGTCCTGGGTTCAATCCCTGGTACCTCCTAAATATATATACATATATAATGAAACATCATTTTTGCCTATCATATTTTCAAAGTTTTTTTTATGTATTTATTCTTAATGATAATACCTATATTCAAAAAGACAATAACATTGATATTCTCATACTTTGACTATGTAAGGGTACAGTGCTATTATCATTTTTAAAAAGGAATTTAGTGGGATGTATTGAATTATTCCATTAATTCCTGAAACTCTATTCTAAGAGGAAAACATACAGGAAGGAAATACCTTATGTACAAAGAAGATTTTTCTTAAGCATTGTTTAAAATAGTGAAAAGTTGGAAACAACATATATTTTCAAAAACATGTAAATGGTTAAATAAATGTGATACATCCATTTAATGGAATATTTAGAAGACATTGATATTGATGAAGACTGGAAAAATATTTGTTTCAATGGTAAACAAAAATGCAAGTTATAGTATATATATATATATGTTAAATATATAACTATCTAAATCTATGTGTAATCATAAAAATAGTGGATGATATTGAACCAAATGTTTTTGTTTGTGTGGTGAGAACGTGGACAGTTTTATTTCCTTTTTTTATTTTTATTTTCAAAATTTTCTATTAGCTTTCCCTAAGTTTGATTTTATAATATAGAAAACTAGTGATATGCTGAATTTTGCTATCTCTTAGGTTTTAAAAGATTTTTCTAACTGGTTCTTGAATTTATTTGAAGATGTGTTGAAGGCTGTATCTTCTGCTACAATTGCTGAGGTTGCCCGTGGCAATACAGAGGTTCAGAATGCTATAGCTATGGAAGGAGCGATTTCTCCTCTGGTGGCTCTTTTTAAAGGGAAACAACTTAGCGTCCAAGTGAAGGGGGCAATGGCTGTAGAATCACTGGCAAGTTACAATCCTGCTGTACAGAAAGAATTTCTGGAAAAATCATTAAGTAAATATCTTTTAAAACTCCTAAAGGTAGGAATTTTCTGATTATTTGTGATTTTTCTTAGACAAAGTATTCAATTTTGAGTTGTAAAATGAACAGAGAACTGAAACCAGTTCCGTAATAAAGATTTTATAAAACATACATTCATAAAGGGTTCAATAAATATTCCTTAAATGAATGGAATCTTTTTTTAAAATAGGCATTTCAAATAGATGTCAAGGAACAAGGAGCCGTGGCACTTTGGGCCTTGGCGGGACAAACACTGAAACAACAAAAGTATATGGCAGAAAAAATTGGATACAACTTTATAATAAACATGCTTTTGTCACCATCAGCTAAAATGCAATATGTTGGTAAGTTGTTTTCTGTACATAAGTCTGCACAATGTAGAACAGGGAACTGGAGTATCAGACAAATCTCTTGCCTTTCTTTACCAGGAGGTGAAGCAGTTATTGCTCTAAGTAAGGACAGCAGGATGCATCAAAATCAAATATGTGAAGGGAATGGAATTGCACCATTGATTCGCTTACTAAGGCTTAGTAAGATAGCTGAAGGCACACTGCTGAGTGTTATCAGAGCAGTGGGATCCATATGTATTGGTTTGTACATTTATTCTCAATTTCTTAAATATAAGAAAAATAAAGGAGATAGGTAGAGAAGCGGAAATTAATCTTTTCCTCTTTGCCCTGCTAAAGCCTAAACCATATTTCATCTGGAAAAAGGCTAATTTTTTACTTCTCCAAGAACTTGATTAAGAATTTTTATGCCTTGCTCTTGAACTATGGTTACAAAAAGGAAAGAGGCCAATAAGCCTTGCCTATTTTGACTTAAGGAATCTCAATTTTAAAGTTATGAGGAAAATATTTCTTTTTGAATCTCAAGAACTACATATTCTTTCAAGATATAGAACACAGAATTTCTAATACTGTGGCACTTTTTTTTTTATTTTCTGTAATGATTCTTAGTTTATTAAGTGGCCACTGGGTACAGTTGTTCCTTTCATTGCAAAAGAATTAATATTTTGGGATACCCGAACAATGTTGTAGAATTTTCAGCGATTGGCCTAAAACAAATAAAAGTTTGGGCTGTTTGCTGACCATCATGAATGCATGAGACTGATTGTATACTGCATCTTAAAGAGATTAAAAAAAAAAATAGATCTTTATTTCTAGTTAATTGTATTTCCTTTAAAATAGTCCAGTTGGCTGAAGAATGTAGGAATTGGTTCCCCCACCCTCCCCATTTTTTTCCCTGCTTGCAAAAATCTACTTGCAGAAATTCATGAACTGCTCTAAAACAATCATTCAGAAAGGAAGTTTTCTTTTGTTAGCCAGAGAATATGACATGTGCTTTGGTTTGCCAAAGGGCTGTGGATGCAAAGTACCAGAAATGGGTTTGCTTTTATAAAGGGGATTTATTTAGGGTAAAAGCTTACAGTTCTGAGGCCATGAAGTATCCAGATCAAGGCACCATTAGAGGTGCTTTCTCATCAAAGTCAGCTACTATTTATCCTGTTGTCTGGTCACATGGCAAAGAAAGATGGCCGCCAATTCCTCCTGAGGTCTCTGTCTTCCCCTCCAGATTCTACCATCTCTTGGAGCTCAGCTTTGAACAACCAGGCATAGGGCTTGCCTTTTTCTGGGCTTCCTCTATCAGTCTCAGCTGCTCCTTTTTCTTCCCATGTTCAGCTGCAAGCTATCAGGCATATGGCTTATCTCTCCCTGGGCCTCAGCTCTTTGAGCCTCTCACAGGCTTCTCTCTTTGCAGCTCAGCTGTGGATGAAATTGGAATCCTTTCTCTTACATTGCAGGATCAAATATAGTGGCTTCTTTTATCTGTATGTTTGTCTCCATTTTTATCAGACCCAGCCAAAGGGCAGAGATCCAAGCTGGCTCATGCCTCACTGATGCAGTCCAATCAAAAGCATCTCACAGCCACAGGAATAGATAAGTTCAATATAACCTTTCTTGTTTGGGGATTCATAAAATAACTTCAAACTGTCACAGTATGTTATACATATTTTTAAAATTCAAATGAATGATAACATATAACAATTTCTTATTAGTTCACTTCAAATCTTTCCACATGTGCCTTAGACAATGAGTTCTATAGAAAAAAAAAGTTTTCCTTTCAAACTAATTATCAGCTTGTACTGGTCATACATATAGAGAAATAAATATATAGATAGATAGATACCTATCTTCCATTTCCTTCCTCATCATGTCGTTTTCTTCTACATTCTTGAACACATGGAGCATATTTAAAATAGTTGGGTTTTTTTTTTTTTTTCACAACTTTATTGAAATATAATTGACATACCATAATTGTGTGTGTGTGAATTTTTTTTTATTGGGGTATAGGAGTTGGGGTGGAAAATGCCACCTTGGGGCACAGTCACCCAGGGAATGTCCATTCTAATCTTCCTGAGATAGTTTTTGCAACTTTTTCTTTTTCTTGGAGCTGCTCTTACTGCCAATAGCTTCTTCAGGTCTACTGCTGATGGGTTCCTCCTTGGAGGAGAGTTTCTTCTTTATAATAATTTAAATAAAATATATAATATAATAAAATATAAACAAACACTAAATATTTAAAGTGCATAATTTTCTGTGTTTTGATATATATATTCTGTTGTGACACTATCACCACAATCAAAGTAATGAATATAATCACCACCTCCAAAGATTTTCTTGCCCCTTTGTCATCCCTCCCTTCTTGACCCCCATCACCATTCAACCACGGATCTGCTTTCTATCATTCTAGATTAGTTTCCATTTTTTTAGAATTTTATGTAAATTGAATCATACAGCATGTACTCTTTTATTTCTTTCACTTGGTATAATTATTTTGAGATTAATCGATGTAATAATGGATATCAAGAGTTCACTTCTTTTTTATTGCCGAGTATTCCATTGAATGAATATAGTATGATTTGTATATCCATAAGCCTGTTGATGGACATCAAGTTTTTTTCCCAATATTTTTGCTATTAAAAATAAAGCTGTTATGGGCATTTGTGAACAAGCCTTTTTATGTATACATTTTCATTTCTCTTGAGTAAATTCCTATGAGTTGGATTGCTGGGTCACGTGGTAGGTGTATGTTTAACTCTTTAAGAAACTTCTATTATTTTTCAAAGTAGGGGTACCATTTCACATTCCTACCAGTAGTGTAAGATAGTTCCAGTAGATTCACATGCTAGCCAATACTTAGGATGGTCAGACAATAATTTTAGCTTTTCTGGTAGGTGTGTAGTGAATCTCATTGTGATTTTAATTTACATTTTCCTAATGACTAACAACGTTGAGCTCCTTTTCATGTGCTTGTTTGCCATCTGTATATATCTTTTGGTGAAGTTCTGTTCAAATACTTTGCCCATTTATTTTACTGTGTTGTTTGTCTTTGTTCTTATTGAGTTCTAAGAATTCTAGATCCAGTTCCTTGTTAGATGTGTGTTTTGCATATATTTTCTCACAGTCTGTGGTTTGTCTTTCCATTTTTGTAACGGTATTTAAAATTTTTTGTGGTAATAACATCTATCTATATAAAAATTTGCAATTTTAACTATTTTAAGTGTACAATTCAGCATTAATTACATTCACAATATTGTGCAACCATCACTATTATGTATTTCCAAAACTTGTTCATTTCTCCAAGTACTCTGTACTGAAATAGGGACTTTTGAAAAGAAAAACGTTTTAATTCTGATGAAGTCCAATTGATTGATTTTTTTCTTTTACAGTTCATGGGTTTTTGTGTTTTTGTGGGGTTTTTGGTTTTTTTTTTTGTCTTATTTAAGAAACTTTTTGTCAAACCCAAAGTCAAAAGGATTTTCTATGTTTTCATTTAGAAGGGATGTAGTTTTAAGTAATTTTAGTTAATTTTTGTATATGGTTGAGATTTTTATTATTTTTATTTTTTGCATATAGCTAGCCAGTTGCTCCAGCATAATTTGTTAAAAGATTATCCTTTCCTCCATTGAAGTACCTAGGTGCCTTTGTCAAAAATCAATTCACTGTGTATGTATGGGTCTATTTCTGGGCTCTTCATTGTGTTCCGATTGACTTTTTGGCTATCTTTATGTCATACCCACTGTCTCGATTACTGTAGATTTATAATAAATCTTGAAAGCAGGTAGGGTAATTCCTTCAACTTTGCTATTCTCTTTTAAAGTTGTTTTGGCTCTTCTAGATCCTTTGCATTTCCATATAAATTTCTAAATCAGCCCATCAATTTCTACAAAAAGGCCTTCTGGTATCTTATTTGGGGTTGCATTGAATTCATAAATAAATTTTGGGGGAATTGGCATCCTAACAATATTGAGTCTTCTGGTCCATGAACGTATCTCTCCATGTTTTTAGGTCTTCTTTAATGTCTCTTAGCAATGTTTTATAGTTTTCAGTATACTGGCCATCTTTCTTATACATCTTTGGTTATATTTATCCTAAGTATTTATGTTTTTAAATCATACATAGGAAGTTTTGATTGAATGCTGAACATTGTGAGTTTTACATTAATGGATTCTGGGTCTTGTTTTCCCAAGAAGAGTTAAAACTGTGCTCTGGCATGCAATTATGTTACTCGGGATCAGTTTGATCCCTTTCAGCTGGTTTTTAATCTTTGTTAGGTCAAGTCTAGAGCATCCTTTACTCTAGGACTAATAACCCTACTACTAAGAAGATACCTTTTTCAGGACTCTATTCAATAGCCCTTGTATTATGAGGTCGATACAGCCTGGCTAATGGGAATATGAACCATCCATAGCCCCATGTCAGCTCCAAGAATTGTTCATCATACTCCTTGTGGTGGTTCTCTTCTCAGCCTTATGGAGTTTCGCCCCACATATATGCAAATTCAGATTTGAGGGTATTCTTCTCCACCACTGCCATCATCATTAATAATACTCATTTTTAAGACCCACCTCTAGCATGTTCACCCTTTGAAATCTGTCAAGCTGACCCCTTCTCCACATACGCTAAGGCAAGCAATTCTTCTCTGATTCAAGTGTGGTTTTACATACCTCTTTTCAAGCACACATTGCACTGTATTGCAGTCATATATTTAAATAGTTGCTTCCCTAATTACAGCAGTGATGTGGAGGCAGTGGCCACTGGAGGCTCTGGGGGCAGGGGAAGGGAAAGATAGGTGTAATGCGGGGCCTTTTTCAGGACTTGGGAATCGCCCTGAATGGCACTGCAATGACAGATATAGGCCATTATATATCTTCCCATAACCTACAGAATTATGTGGGAAAGAGTGTAAACTACAATGTGAACTATGGTCCATACTTAATGGCAATGCCCCAGGATGCCTTTATCAATTGCAATGAATGTGCCACACTAATGAAAGATGTTGTTTGTGTGGGAGGGTGTGAGAGGTGTGGGGAGAGGGGCATATGGGAATCCCTATATTTTTTGTGTAACATTTGTATAATCTAAGTATCTTTTAAAAAATTAAAAAATAAATTTATAAAATAAATAAATAGTTACTTTTCTAATAGAATGTAAACTCCTTTACAAAAGAGATTCTGTCTCATTCTTTTTAGATGGCAGAAATTCTGCCTTATTTTTTTTAGCCCTGCTTCCTATCTCACATGGCACACTAGGCATTCATTACCTCATAGTTAAATTGTGTTTGTGTACAACCCAGAGTGACCAGTTGTTGAGGGGAGATCATTAAGGAAAAGACTACTGTCCATTCATTCAAACTTCAATTCACAATATTTAAGTGGCTTCTCTTTATTGTTCACAGAGAGGCCGAATATTGTATTTATATGTAAGTATATAAACCTGTTCTCTATGTGTTATGGCATTAATCAGCAAAATAACAATTAAAATTATTTGTGCATGCCCATTAGAAAGAAATGACTTTCTTTCCATTAGGAATGGCAACTTAAGGTAGTATGTTATAAAAGGAGACAGTGAGATTATCTTTTTAGTAAGTGAAATTTAAGGAATCCAGAAATTTTAAATAGGTGATTTGCGCCAGACATTTTTGTCTAAATAAACTTTTTTTTTTTTTTAAGATTTATTTATTTATCCATTTATCTCCCCCTTGCTGCCTGTGTTTGCTGTGTCCATTTGCTGTGTCTTTTCTGTGTCTGCTTATCTCCCCCTTGCTGTGAGGTCTTGCTGCATCAGCCCACGGCGCCGTGCGATGGCCGGCCTGCCCTCACAAGGAGGCCCCGGGAAGCGAACCCAGGGCCTCCCATATGGTAAACGGGAGCTCTATGGATTGAGCCACACCCGCTTCCCAAAATAAACTTTTTATGGGAAACAACAGCAACTATAAGTTTAAGTGCCTAGCACTTAATAATTCTTCATTATATGATAGCTATTATTTAATTCCTTGACAACAGCATTTCTAATTTGTTTGCTTTTTAACTTTTAAAAAGCCATCTACACTTCCAATAGTAAATTCTCCATGCTTATTCACTTTTGCCTTTTAAAAAAATTAATTCAGGACCATTAAAACTTTATCAATATAGCATTTCCTTTTATAATTTACTAACCATATTACCTATGACACCAAATCAACCAAGAATATCAAGATCTGTTTGAATTTATACTATTTACAATATGGGAAAAAATTACCTCATTGACATGTGGACTCTTACAGGTGTTGCCCATACAAGCAATCCCATTAGTCAACAATTTGTTGTAGAGGAAAATGCCTTACCAGTACTTATTCAACTACTAAGAAATCACCCTTCTCCTAATATTAAGGTATATATAAAGGTTTAAAATTTTTATGATATAGTAAAAGTTAATGGACTTACCATTTTTTAAGAATAATTTGTATCTTACGCAAGTTCACAAGCATAATAAAAATATTCCACCTTTTAAACAAAATACCAGAAATTATTTTTTAAAGGCTGCTACAAACCATAATATAGTAGTAAACTTTATTAAAATGTGATTTTTTCAAAGATGACAAGAAAGTTTTATGTCTTTACTCATAAGTAAGTTTTATTCCTCAAATACTTGACTAGTCACAGAATTTCTCCCCTTCTTCACGAGGATATTGATTGCTAGAACTGGGCAGGAAAAATGGGAATGTGTGACTCATGTGACACTATTTCTCAAATATAAGTGAATCCTGCCAGCACAACACCATCAAGGCAGCCCTACCTTCCACCAAGCAATGTTTTCTCAATGTTGGACATTACAAAGGATTACTATGAGTTGTTGAAGAGCCATTAACTCTTCCATTTACTTCTAGTAAAATGCCTTAAATAAAGTGCCATCCATATCTATTCAAATCCTCAAATCCTTTGATCAAGGCTTTAGAAATGCAGGACATCCATAGCTGGCCAGGAAAGAAGTTATAACACCAAAATATACATTTTTCTGCTCAAAATTTGGTATGGGTTCTCGCAGAAATGAGGAAATAAAAATAACATGGTAGGAAAATATGTAAGTAAACACGGCATTGTTTCTTTTAATGAAATGTATTTGTTATTAGAAAAGATGTATTATAAATTATGTGGCTTTTTTAATATGAAAGGGATTATTTTATTATATGAATTGATTAGGTTAACAAAAGAAAGAAGCATGTGCTAGAAATCTTAAATTATGATAAATAAAAATAACACTGACTTTCAAAGCAAAGTAAATAATATTACGGGAAAAGCCACATTAAAACACAGTTTAATTTTATAATGTGCATTTTCATAGCAAAAAAGTTTACTGCATTTGAATCCATCTGCATTTCAATGAGTTCTGAAATTTGTTAAAACAGAGCATAAGGACATTTCAGCATTTTTCCTCAAAATATGATTCTACAGTAAAATTCAGTAATCATGCTTTTCAAATTCAGAATGGTTTCATAGAAATCCATAGTGTAGTACTTTTAAAAAAGCATTTACCAAATGAGAAAAGAAACAAAAAATAAAAAAGCATTTATCAATTGAGTTCCTGTAATAAACAATATTTATTCACATCTTCCTAATGGGCACTAAGTTACTCGAGAACTAGAAGAGGAAAAAACTATTTCTCAGTACTACTGCCCACTGCTCTGCTTAAATGGATAAGGATTCCATTAAAGCTTCATACTGCAATGATCAGGAGCTAACAACTAGTTCAAAACAGCCCTTTAACCCATGCCAAAAAGTTTTTAAAACAATTTTTAGATGCAGAAGGGATATAACTATGCATTTAGGATACCACTTTACATGAGCTGCTATCCCTGGTTGCCTCCACCTGTGATTTTGAACAGAGCTCTGTGGTTGTGCCAGCACACAAGAAAAGGATATTTCCTCAGCTGATAAAAATTATAAGGGACATTCTTCCAAAAGTTGTGAATGCTACTCTTTAAATACTACTCAGAGAATTGGAATCAATGGCTTATATTTTAGCAGATACTATAGTATATTTTGACACTGTATCCTATATAAACATACTTATGAAAATGAAATATGTCATTTGATAAAGCATGAGTGAAAAATAAATTATTTTCTGCAAACCACATATTTAGGTTGAAGTGGCATTTTCCTTGGCATGCATTGTCCTAAGGAATGATCTATTGCAGAATGAATTACAAGAAACCCAAGGTTTTCAGTATGCCGATGTCATTTATCTTCTTCACTCACCAGATAAGGTAACACCTTTACAAAATATTAGGAAAAAGAATGGTCTTAGACAACACATCCTCAAATTACCATCAAGTCCTCTTCATGGCAATATTTAAATATCTTATTTAAGAAAAGAAATGTAAAAGATCTCATTGTAGGCTGTTAGTTTGTATTGATGTAATAACACTGCTCTGTATTTTTCACGATCGTCCTATTTCATCTTTGAAGTGCAGCAACTTTAATGCTTGGTGAAGAGCTGAAAACCAAATCTCTTTTGTCCTGGATGAATCAAACTTTTAATCTAATTTTATGCCCTTTCAACCCTCAGCCATCCACTTCTCACTCATTACCTCAGAGTGGTGCTTCTCAAACTATTTTGATGAAAAAATAGTTCTGCCCCTTCACCCCCAATCTGTTATGGAGAGAGAGATTTTAAGAAAAAAACACAACTTTTTAAAAATCTTGAAATAATTTGATATTTTCAAAAAAAATTTTGCAAAAATAGTACAGTATTTGTGGTGTGTCCTTCATTCAGCTTTCTATAATGTCAAACAGGAAATTAATATTGCTACAATACTATCAACTAATCTGCAGACCTTAATAAAAATTAAATTTTGCCAGTTTTCTCACTAATGTCCTTTTCCCATTCCAGAATCCAGTCCAGGATCACACATTACATTTAGTTGCCATGTCTTCTTAGTTTCCTTCAATCTGTGAAACCAGTTCTTTTAGGCCCTTCATGATTTTGAATTTATCTGATGTTTTCTTTGTTTTGTTTTGTTTTGTTTTGAGGTACCGGGGCCCAGGGATTGGACCCGGGACCTCATAAGTGGGAAGCCGGCACTCAACCACTGAGCCACATCAGCTCACCTGAGTTGTTTTTTTGTTTGTTTGTTTGCTTGTTGTTTGTTTTTGTTTTTAGGAGGCACCGGACGGGACCTCCCATGTGGGAAGCAGATGCTCAACTTCTTGAGCCACATCCGCTCCCCAATCTGATGTTTTCTTATGATTAAATTGAGGTAATATATTTTGGCAAGAATACTACAGAAGTGATGTTGTACTCTTCCCAGTGCATCATATCAGGGGGTACATGATGTTGAAATGTCTTATGTTAATTCTGATCACATGGTTAAGGTGGTGTCTGTCATATTTCTCTTCTGTGAAGTTGCTATTTTTCCTTTTCTAATTAACAGGTATCTTCAGGGAAACACTCTGAGACTATGCAAATATTATGCTGTGCATCATACTTTTGCCCATCAATTTTAGCATCCATTGAGACATACAACAATTATTGTTGTGGTGTTTGTCTAGCGGTGTTTTTTGTTTTTTTTTTTAATTTCCCTTTTTCCTTCTGTATTTATTAACTGGTATTCAACTGTAAGGAAGAGCTGTCTCAATTAAATGCTTACTCTCAGTTTCTGTTAACTTTCATTGACCATTTTGTGGACTTCCACTGGTCCTCAGGCCACACTATATAGCACTACCCTAGAGCAACTCAGGAGCCTCTGATGTCTACAATGCATTTAGCAATTGGGGAAGAAAATTGCTTCCTATGTCTCTCCCAGATATGAGAAATTTTCAAGAGAGAACGAAGCGTTGTCCAGGGGAGAAGTGAAGTCATGTTATTTTTTTTAACATAGAATTTTACTTTAATGTGGTACACAAGAGAGAAGTGCTGCTGTAAAAGTATGGGAAATAATAGTGTGAGGAAACTCAACTCATGTCTGACTCAAGCCAACTTCACACTTCTTTCCGTTCCTTTCACAATTTATTCTCATTACCCTATTCCTCACATATACCCTTCTTCTCCCTCTTCTACTACACATAATTCCACACCATTCTCCCTTTCCTCCAGCCAGTTACTGCCTGCTTCATTCTCTCTGTTTAGCTCATAATAGATACATCCTTGAGCATCAGTTCTATAGACGTAGAGAATCTTAGAAAACTAGAAGTCTTAAGGATGAACTGAAGAATTTTTATCTGATCTTGGCCAAAATTTTCAGTTGTGAGAATCATCAAAATGGTGTGATTTGAGTTAAAATTCTTCTAGGGTTTCTTATACACTGTACCAAGTTTGTCCCAAACTAACATGCCCCATAGAAGCACATCAGAACTCGCAGGGCTGTAGAGAACGTACTGAGTCCAATGTGGTCCTTAATTAAACCTATAGTGGGAGATTTCAGGTTACAGAATTATTACAGAAATTAGAGGGGAGAGAGGGATGTTCAGCAACTAAATATGCTATTGAATGAATAGCTATCTTATGGAGAATGACAGGAGCGGAGTAAAAATTGACAGTTAACTCAGATTCTTGAAATTCCTAGCCACATTGGTCTTATCTCTCTGGAGATATAATTTAAAGTTTAATATAAATTAAATGGAGATTTAATTAAAATGATCATGTTATAAAACTAGAATAAATTAAATGATGTAAAATAGACAGGTAAGAATGATTTTCACAAGCCACATAAAATTAGTCTTATTTTAGAGTTACTGTTGGTCTACTACTTTCTCATTAAACAAAATCCATAACCAAATTAATTACAAATATACTTTTGAAGACATTTTAGTGAGCAAAAATAACATGCATTCTTCTCCCACTCACAAATCACAGTGCATGCAAAGAGAAAGTAAGCAACTAGTAGGTATAACCACCCTTGGTATGAATGGATATATGAAGTAGAGAGTGTAAGACAGTTGATATTTAGGGAAAATGTATGGAGGAATACATCCTTCCTTAAATATTATTTTTGAAGCAAATCTCAGACATCATTTCATTTTATCTGTAAATATTTCAATATGTACATATAACATTTTTTATATTGATTAATATTTGCAGAAGAAAATTCACTGAGATTAATAAGAGTTCTCCCTCTCTGTACTAAGCTGTGCAAATAAAAAGTTAAAAATAAGATTTAATAAGATTTTGTCTTTTGTGTCTGTCTGGAAGATGTTCCATACTTGTATGTATAACTTTGGCAAACAGGCTGACTCTGAAGGAGAAGTGACAGTATGTTAAAATGTGATTTTAAAAAAGAGATTATTTTTCTTTTATTCCCACTTAGAATATAGTACAATAGAATTTTACATATGAATTTATTTTAAGAGACAGTGTAGATTGTTCCACAATGCATGGAATACCATATATAACAAGGGAAGTTTTGAGATTTATCAATACTACTTTGAAATGTTGAAAATAAAAATATGTTTAAACAAAAAAATTGAGGGTTAGTGAAATTATGGAGTTTCCTGTTACCATTCAGAAATTCATTTGCATAACCAATAATCTACCATTCTCTTTGGAAATTAAAATGTTTTCTCTTTTCTTCTTCCTGCTGCCACAACCTAGTTTTCTATCTATTTTGTTTGTTCAGCATCATTCTGGGAGATAACTGTGTTATCTGCTTTTCCTAATTGTGTTATATTTTACTCCCAGAGATAAGAAGGCAACATATTTTAATTGGCAAGAATTCAAAACATAATATCTTGGGTAACATGATAAACAAAGTAAGTTAAAGATAATGCATGTTTCTTCTGCTTCTAGGATATTTGTTTAAGAGCAGGCTATGCATTATCCCTTTTTGCCTTCAATAATCGCTTTCAACAATACTTAATATTGGAGAGCGGAACAATGACGATATCTATTTTTAAACCTTTTCTGGAATCAACAGTTGAAACTGAGAAGGCAATGGCAGCATTTCAGGTATAAAATCAATAAATATGTCTTTTAGCAAAAACTTGAAAATCAGAAAAAATATGGGGTCTGGAAAATGTTTACTGATTTATAAAATCCACATATATTTTGCATGCCAGACCCTTCCACATAATAACCACTCCATTAGTGACAAGGGTTTCTTCAATTACATAGAATCTTGCAAGTTACAAGGCACTTTTGCCTTTATACCTCATTTGATACTTATGGCAATCCAGTGTCATTGGTAGGCAGGTAGTATGATCATAATCACTCTCATATTAAAAGGAAATAGGGAGAGAAACATGTTAGTGTCCAAAGCAGGTTTTCTAACTGCAGGTCTTCAGCTGATCACATTGATTCTCCAACCTTGTAACAACTATATGTGTCTGGGTTCTTAGGCTTACTCTCTCTTCTTATTCTATTCTATGCCGTTTAGGAGAGAATTTTCTATGAATCTATACTTCAAGGTTGCAAAAGTTGCATGCATTGTAGGAAGAAGAATATGGTCTACTATGGTCAATGGTCATTGCAATGACCAGAAAGGACAAGTACTCTAACTCCCTTGAATCCCACCAAATGTCCCTCTTAACTTTCTGAGAAGTACCAAAAACAAAAAAACAAAACAAAACAAAAAACCCAAAAACACACAAAAAAACACCACCCCACAAAAACCATAAAAGCTTAATTGAAACTGAGTAGAAAATGTCAGTGATTCTATGCTTTTTGTTTGTTTCCAGATTATTACATTAGCTAAAGTCATTATAGATGTGGACCATATTACTTTGTCTGCAAGAGGTGTTACTATTTTAATTGATAGTCTGTATTCAGTTCATAGTACCACTATTATCTTGACAGGTAAGGCATGACTAAAAGCTATTTGTATTCACATAGAACTATTCTCAAAAATTGCTCTTTTTTGTAATCTGAGCAATAATAAAATAATTAGCCTGACACTCTATTATATGGTTTGAAGAATGGACTCATGTAAGCATTTCCAGAGTAAATCTAGATGGAACAATGGTAATCTACACCCAGAATAGGATCAGATTAACAGTGAACACAGTCTTTTTGCTTTCCTAACTACTTTTTTAAACCCCTAATTATTTTTTCCAGAATATGAAGTGATAATTCAATTGTGAACTACCAAGAACAGAATTTACATACTGATCTAGTTCTTCAATTGTGGTGGCAGATGCATGTTGATCTATCTCTGTCTGGTTTCCTTTTGACCAATTGTACGCATTTTGCTAAAAGCTAAGTTTCCTCTTTGTTGCTATGGAACATAGCAAAACAAAGTGGTTTAATGGAGTTCTTGACACACAATACTAATTGTGTAACTGCATCTACTCCAGACCTAACTCTCCAGCTAGCACATAAGTGATTAATAATATTTGTTATCGACTTGATATAACACTCTCAGAGCAGCATAAAACAGCGTCAGAACCACAGCCATATGGAGTGACTACCACCAAAAAATAAATATAGGCTAATGTTTGCTTGCTTGTTTTTTAGCTGAAATGGGTCACTGAAGGCAACAAAGTAAACTCCCCTTGTTGCCATAGAATTATATTTTTATGGAGTATATTTACTTGGCATGGAAGGAAAAATCAAGCAAATGAAAACTTCTGATGGAAACTAGCCAGGAAAAAAAACTTATAGCTTAAAAAAGTTATTAAAAATATATTTTCACCTAAATAACATTCTTTATCCAGTGTCACAGTAATCCTTGTAGTGGGTTTAAATTTTACTCCACAAACTCCTGTGTATAAGAAATGCCACATTTACCTAGTTTTCAAATAGTAAATTAATTGTCCCAGGCTGATGGGAATTAAATTTTTAAAATTATTGCGGCTTTCTCTGTCTCCCACCTCCAGAGTCATATGCATCCTCAGAGTCATATGCATGTCTGGGTTATCTTAATCAAAGCAGGACATTCAGGCTTCAGGAATATGATGAAATTACTGATGTGCTCAATGTCCAAGTCGACACGGTTCCCCGGAGAGTCCCCAAAGGCCAAGAAGTTTTGCAGAGACTGGGAATTCTGTTGCCAAGGGTCCAGTTTTCCTGTGTGCACCACTTAACCATTCTGCACTCAAGAATCCTGCTCCTACTCCTTTGAGAACTATAAACCACCATCTCCTTCATAGTCTTTGATCCTCTGTACTCTTCTCAATTTTTTCCCATTTCTTACTATTTTTTTCCCCATATTTTATTTTATTATTTTATTTTTACACGGCAATTCACCGAAAAAGCAAGTGCAAATCCTTTATTAAGGAAAGCATCTCCAGTTTTAATCCTTAGTATTTCTACAAAGTCAAAACAACCAAATAGGGACTAAAAATCAAACATCACCAAATGCATAAGCAATCCAAAAATCATGAGTTCTTACTATCCATCTTTAAAGGCACTCACCTCTCTTCCCTTCCCATAGCAGAATGCTGTCTATAAACTTGGGCTTTTAAAATTTTAAGACTGAAAGAGAGGTTAACTTTAGAAAACTTTTGCTTTCGTCTACACAACCCACTTTGAGGCAATAAACACAAAGGCCTTGTTGACTTATAATGGGGGCAGGAAAAAAATAGGAGAACAAAAACCCAGTTAATTTCAATAAAGTACCCACCCCAAAATGTAAAAATACATTTATATCTTAAAACTTGTGTTAAACTTATTCCAACATGGCAACAATACTGTGAATATCACCTGAAACCACTAAAAAGAAAACATAGATTTGAATGGAATTGTTTTAAGTTGGTTGCTGCACA
>JAQZBX010035839.1:0-24430 GCA_029593785.1 Cabassous unicinctus
TTTAAACGTGGAGATTTATCAAGATTCTGTCCTAGACTCTCTTCTATTATCACTCTGTCATCATCTCTCCCCCAAAGGTTCGACCACCTCCTGTGGCTCCAAATATGTTAAGAATGCCCACGTTTCTATCTCCAGGGCCAAGTGTCTGCGCTAAGTCCTCTGGATCCAACTACCTATTCTGCGTCCCCATTTGAAGGTTTCCCATTGTCTCAATCTCGGCACATCCAAAACAGAAGGCCTCATCTGCCTCTCTGGAGCACACAAATGCCTGCTCCCCTCTAGCCTCATCTCCATTAATGGCCCTTCCCTCTGTCAACCTCTGTGCTAATGACTGGGACTCACCTCTGACACCTCCCTCTCCCTCCCTCACCACTGGCATCCAGTGGGTCGTGGGTTTCAGTCAATTCTGCTTCCTAATTATATTTCATATCCATCCACTTTTCTCTGTCACCCTCTATCCTAATCAAAGCAACTACCATTTCCACATATGACACACCCAAAACCATCCTAAAGGCTTATACCCAGGCAGCCAGCTGTAGGAACATTGCTTAGAACTCTTAAATCACTGAACAGTGCTGCCCTCAGCAGGGCCTGCAGGTCCCGTGTGATCTGGCCTCAGCCTCCATGCAGCTTTTTCTCCATCCGTAACCCCCTCTCAGCTGCTATTCCCTGACCTCACGAGCATCACCCCCTTCCTGCTGAAAAGCTTCTTTCCTGAGGTCTGCTCTACCTGGAACACTCTTCTCTTCTGCTCTCCCCATTTCCCTTCTCCTTTTCTTCCTCTCTCCTCCTCTCCCCACCTCAACTCCACTCAGCTTTAATGTCACCCTCCCCCATGGGGACCAGTTTCCTAATTGCCACCATCCCCAAAAGAGTGTGCTGTACCCTTCTATGTGTTCCAGCTTTTCATCCCAGCACTGCAATTGTTCGATCATCAGTTAGCAATTACACATTTAATTATTTGCTAAGGGGATGTCTGCAGAAAGCCCTGCCTGGGTTTGCTCACCATTGCTTCCCTAGGGCCTGGCACAGAGCAGGCACTCGGTGAATATTTGTTGAATGAATTAACGAAGGCTGGATTGAGCTGTCTCGGAGCCTCGTACGTAGCCTTCACAACCTCTGGGCCTCTTGAGCCCTTCCTGGGCACTGGGGAGAATGGCCACGCACCCCTGGTTGCCCCCCATCCCCGTTTACACGCACTGCCCTGGCACGACTGTTATGTTCTTCTTCATTCGCAAGAATGTCCGGGTTGGAATTATAAAAACCACAGTCATCCCTGATGCCAGTGCTATGCCCCTCACCCCAGACACGTGCCCCTCCAGGGGTACACACCTGTGCACGCATAAACATGAAGGATGGGGGGTTAGCACCCCAGGGGAGCAACCTTTCACCAATGCAAGATGAAGCCAGTACATGAATTGGTCCCCCTTTCTCACCACCCAGCGGACATCCCAAGGCTTGATGGATAGGGCTTCTCAGGGGCACAGTCCCCCGGGGTTGAAGAGTCTACCAAGTCCACTGTCTTTAGCAATCCCCTGGCATGGGTTCTCTCACCTCACCCCCTTTATCCCTACCCCCCCACCACCTGCCTCAAGTTGACTTGTGGAGAACCCAGGCCAAAACAAGGGATTTTATTCCATGGAGCTCTAAAGGAAAGAATTAGAACTGAAGAGAAGAAGACAAGGATATAGGGAAAACACATTTTAGATCAATAAAAGAGGTCTCTAATGGAGTCGTTCAAATATAGGCTTGTCCTTCCTGAGAGGTCATGCATTCTCTGTCATCCAAGATGTGCAAATAAAGGACAGACTGTCACTTGGTGGGAATGTTGTAAAGAGGATTTCAGCACAAGTAGAGTCAGGTAAATTTTTAATTCCTTTCCTAAGGATTCTATGATTCTATGTTCAGTGAAGAATTATTTCATCCACCCATCTAGTTAGAGAAAGTAATTGAAACGTGGATTATAATTTATTTTGCAATCTAAATGCAAAAATCTGCTTTTCATGAATACTCTGGATTATCAAGAGTCCAAATAAAGGTACAATGGCCAAAAAAAGCAAGCTTTAAAAATGAAGTCAAACACAAAAATCCCCAAATGTTCCCTGACCTACATGAGTATGCACCCTCTATCTGAAAGATTTTACTATCCTGAAGAGTTATTGGCTGATACGTGAGAGCACATTTTTCTGAAATCAGGTATTCATTTTTTTTTCCTTCGATGTATCATTTCTGAAGATTCAACAATTAATTTTATTTTTAAGTTAATTTTTTAAAGCTCTGAATATTCAAAGATCAAGTTCATATCAACCTCCCATACCAGCAAGATATTGTTTTGGGTTGTTTTCAAACATGAAGCAACTTTCCTTCTGAGGGAAGTTTCACTATTAAATACGGCATGGGCTCAAGTACAGAGCATAATGTGACTTCAGCTACTTTGGGCTCTAGGAAGGGAAAGCAAACCCGTTCTGGGGCATCAGCTACTATGGAAACTGATCCTGCTGGCCCGGGAAAGAAGACTTGCCAACTTAAGTAGACAAGGAGGGCCTCCAGGGTCTGGCAAACTCGGGCCTGTTAATGCCCGAAGCTATTTGGTGCAGCTGCCAGGTTGAAGCATCGAGAACCCAGGTTTGGGAGATTGTGTGAGTGGTAGCATTGTGTCTCCAGAAGCTGTCCTCTCGTGGCAGGATTCCAGCCTGCAACTGCAGCAAAGGGAGCTGTCCCTGCCAAGAGGACCAGGAAGTTAGGGAGGGTCAGTTTCCTTGGTGCAGAGCTAGATTGTCAGGGCAGGGTTCAGTTCCATCAGGGGGCTGTATTGTTAGGCATGGAAACTGAGGCAGAAAGCCACTGAAATGGGAACAACTTGCCAGTGGGAAAGAGAGGGAAGTGGGGAGCCTCAGTACGTCCATGGGCAGAGAGGTACCCCATCCCACCGGATATAAAGATTGCAAGAACTATCTCAGACGCCATCAGCTGTGGACTGAGGCTGGCCCTGGCTGGGAATGGCCCAAGAACGCAGAGAAGAAAATGTGTAGGTGGGAACATACAGCCACCAGTGGAAGCAGCTGATAAAAGACAAATTGTTGCACTTTTCCTGGAAGGCACAACTGGTGTGTAACCCAATCTTTTTATTCATGTACACATTTGGCGTTCACAGGGATATGTCCTAAATCCACCTAGAACACCCAAATTTCCAAATCCCTCTGAAGCATATAATTTGCCCTCCATTACATGCATTGGCTGGAGCACTCATGGGAACAATTTCACAAATCAGTTTTTCTTTTTCTCCTAAGGAGTTTATGTTGAATTTGTATACAGCATGGACTGGAGTCATTGCAGAATTTAAAAATCTACCCACACTTTGCCTGGAATGTTCATTTTCTAGCAAATATCCATCCATTTATTTCACTTCCGCTTTACTTCTGTCACTGGATTCCTTTTGAAGACCAATTTTCACAAATAAGCAATTTGCCATGTTTTAAGCATTGATGTGTGCGACGAGTAGTGAGTACAAAACAGACCGCAGCACAGGCCCTCGCTCTCCAACCCTTGAAACCCTGTGCTCTCTCCTACATCTCTGTGCTCAACATCCATTTAAGTCTCTACTTCTCCCACTTTGGGGCTTTTTTCTCCCTCTTGGTGAGAGAGATGCTTCTATAGCATCCATTTACATCTATTCAAAAAGCCGAAAGGAAGCAACCTGATGAGGCAATGGTCAAAGAGGACCTAAGTCTAGAATTTAGAACTGGGAGAGAGCCTTAAATATCCCCTAGTCTAACTCTCTGATTTAAAGATGTGAAAATGGGCAGCTGGAGGGGCTAAGTGGATGCCTTGCTCCTATGGAGAATGCGGAAAGAACTTGCCCGAGTCTTTTACCTGAGATGCAGATGCTGGGTGTCGGCTAAGCTGGCCCACCAACAGTTCCCCCCTGCAAGCTCCTATCCCAAAATGCACATGGTTTAACTGAGAGCTACAGCAAAATTACAAATTACTGAGGATATGCACTTCAGAGGCCACTGATAAAGAGTCAAAACCATGAATATGAAATTCCCCACTGTCAAAAGATTAAAGGGCAGTTTTCTTTCAGGTACATAATGGTCCAATCAATTCTAACTTAGTTCTGAAAGACTACCATGCAATAATACTGACCCTATGCCAAATCGTAAGGTAGACATAACTCGTCCTTCCTTAGTAGAATAAGGAAGCAGATTAAGTAGCATAGTAAATTAAGACTTTTACTATCCTTGTTTTACATACTTGCATGTAAAATGGTGAACTATATTTCAATTAATGAAGCCCAAGTTCACTTAGTTTTTACAGAAGCCACATCACACCTGTGGTTTTATTAGCTTACAATTAACTGATACACCCAGATCTTTTTCGCATTACTATTGCTAATTTAAATCTCCCTGTAGCGTATTTATTCAAATGCTTTATTAGCTCCAAATACAGAACCTGACCTTATTAATGGTTAAATTCCACCCTGTTCAGATTTCTAGATGATCAGAGTTTCTAAATTAAAATACGAATGTGTCATCATACAAATCCTTCCCTAAATCAGATGAACATACCCTCTCTATACTTTTTATTTTTAAAAATTACAAATTGGATGAGGTGAAAGACAGAATCCTCTGATACAACAAGGACACTCCTCCCAAGTTTTCACTCAGCCCTCTATTAATTATACTTGAAATCCTCACCATTGGCTACGGTTATCAACTAGTTACTAGTGTAACTAGTCACCTTTGCACTGATCCTTATTTCTGTACCTTGTCCCCCAAGAATCTATATAGAATCCTTATTAGATGTTCTGCTTCAATATACTCTTCATCAACCACTTCTCACTTATATAGTAATTCTGTCCAAGAAAAAAAATGAATTTAGTCTGATATAACTTTTCTGTGAGCTAAGTGTGTTCCTAACAATCAATATGGCCTCTTCTGCTGCTCAAAATAATCAATTTTAGAATCTTGCAAGATTCACCATCAAGAAACTAGGGCCCTAATCTTGAAGAGTCCAACTTGAACTCCTCCTTGATTACCAAAATGATTTTCACTCATCGCCCCCCACATGTTCACCCACCATCGCCAACATTCGCCCATCTCCCACATTCACCCATCATCTCCAGCATTTTACAACTTCTCCAACTGCCTCTTAAGAGAGCTCATTTGCCAGTTCCTTGCACTGACCAGGCTGTGTCCGTCCTCTGAGGTAAGAAAAGGGTGACTAATTTAGAGTAAGATAGCACTGTCAGTCAAAGCAAATGCTTCATAATATGGGAGGAGGGTAAAAAAAAAAAAAAAAAATGTGCAAAACCTGAAACAATTAAAATAATAGCCAACCTCCATCTCTTCACCTTTGCAAAATGATACTGAATAATCTTTTAATTTTACCTGGTCCTTGGGAGGTAGGTTGTGGTGCAGTGGGGGTGGACAGGTGCAAAGGGTTGGAAGGGCTCTGATGGGACTTGAATTTGACTATTTGAGGTGACTTGTTTTGCCAAGTGGCCTGACTAGACTAGCCTCATTCTTGCTGGCCACACCACAGTCCTTCCCTCTCCAGTCCCTGAGCCCCCGTGCTCTCTTCTACATTTCTGCACTCAACATCCATTTAAGTTTCTATTTCTCTCACCTTGTACCCTTTCTCCCTCCTGGGGAGAAAAGATGCTTCCACAGCATGGGATTAAGCTACCTATGTCCATTTACATCTAATCAAAAAGCCAAAAGGAAACAGCTCGCTGATGATGGCACTGATCTAAAAAGACCTAGGTCTAGAATTTAGAACTGGAAGGGAGTCTTAAATATCCCCTGGCCTAATGCAGAAACGTGATCATTAGCAGTCAGAAGAGCTGCGTGAGACTGCATAAAATACTTGCCCAAGGACCCACAGCCAGTTAATGGGAGCAACAAAACTAGAACCCAGGACTCCTGAGTCTAAATTCAAAGACTTCCTGAATTTTACATAGCATATAGGAGAAAATTCACACCACCCCTTGGAAACTTGTCACTCCAGATATCTTCCTCTTCCGCAAGCATTCACTGAATGATAAACAACCACATTCAGCCATCTGTGAACCAACATTCACCCAGCACTTCCTGGGTATCAGGTGCTCTGGGGAAAGAATGAAAGTCAGATTCTGCTGTTCCCGTGCTCAAGAGCTTGCAATCTAGCTGGAGACAAGACATTTACCCAGAAGGTGGTATTGAACGGCTACTTGCCAAGCACCAGTCTAGGCACTAGCGAAGAAGCAAACTAAGCAGGCAAGGGCCTGCCCTCATTGAGTTTCCATTTATTGGGGGAAATAGGCAACACAAAAACATGCAAATAAGATGAGTTTAGATGGGGACAAATGCTATGAAGCAAACAGGAGGATGTGATGGAAAGTGTCTGGGCCACTCCTAAAGACAGAGGCTGGAGATGATCTCTTCTCTAAGGTGTTGTATTTGAGTTGATGCCTCCACAGCCAGAAGGAGGCCGCCTGCAAAGACCTGGGGAGAAGAGCCATCCTAAGGAAGGGTGGGGTCAAGGAAGCTGAGGCTCGGGATGTTCTGTGCATAGAACAAAGGCCATAGAAGCAGGCAAAAACCAATCCATGTTGAGCTTTCTAAGCCCAGATGAGGAATTTGGATTTTATTCTAAGTGGGGAGCGGGTTTTATGCAGGGGAGTGACATCGCCGGGCCACAGTCAAAATCTAACTGAAAATAGAAGTCAGTGCACGCCCTGTGTCAAATGAGTGTGCCTACGGAGACAGAAGGGATTCCCGAGTGTGGCGGGGTAGGTGGAACTCCAGCTAGATGTGCAAGGGGCAAGTGTCCCAAGTCAGGCCCATGGGAACACAGCCAACCAGTTTACCTCTAGAAATACATGGTGCACATTTGGCCACTATTGGTCTTAGAGGAAAACACAGTTTGTTATGATCCCAAGTACTTAAATATGAAGGTGGAGTAAGTTTCTTACTTTTCTGTTAATGGTGGCAGCACGTGGAAGTTGTTGCCCAATTAGGGAAGTGGGAAAGCCTTGCAGAAAAGCAGGAGGCACCTGCATAGGTACCAGGGCAAGAGGCCAAGGGCAAGCAGTGAAAGGCACTCACTGGTGGTCATGATCAGGTAGGGGCAGAGGGGTGACGCCAGAGGCAAGTACAAGCTGTTCCTGGCCAGTTATCTGTGGGGGCGAAGGGTTCTCACTCTACCCTGAGAGCAGTGGAAACTCAACAAAATCTAAGTCTGGGGGTGAGGTGGCTAAATTTGCATATTACAATATCATTCTGGTTATAATAGGGGAGGTGAGACTGCCTGACTCAGCAGGGCTGTTTGTGAGTTGTAGCAGTAACTCAGATCAAAACTGAGGTGGCTTCAACTGACGGGCATGTCCAAAACACCGTGTTGCTCTCTTCAAGTCAGCCCAAAGTCTCCCATGCACGTGGACAAGACAAAATTACCAAGTTTTGTTTTCAGAGTCTTTTTTTCCACATCTACCTAGGGCTTGTTTTAAAGTGACACCTTAATTTTTTTTCTAACTAACTTTCCAACATCTTCAAGAGGAACAGCTACAAATGTAAATAATACACAAGGGAAGTGGATGTGGCTTAAGCAGTTGAGCACCCGCCTCCCACTTGGGAAGTCCCAGGTTCGGTTCCCAGTGCCTCCTAAAGGAAACAGACAAGGTGCAGACAAAAAGCAAAAACAAACAAACAAAAACAGCACACCATACCCTCATAACATACCAAGTGCCAGGAAATATTTTGTTTTCATTTTGCAAACATTCTATAAATTTCTTTCCAGGCCCAGGTGAGACTTGCTGACTGAGTAGTTACCCTAAGGTATGTGAGGCTCCAAGGTGTTCTTTCCATGTCACAGTTTAAAGCATATATTTGCAAGCACTTTAAATTTATTATCTCATTTAATGTTCACAACAATCCTATGAGGTGGACCGAGTGAGAACATTAACACAGAGTTTTTTCACGTCAATGGACCCTACCCTAGGCCCCCAAAACCTGAGCACAGCAGAATGTTCCACCCACCAGTGTGCAGCCTGCCTGGGCCTGGGGAAACCTAAGCCCCCCTCCACGTTTCTGCGACCCCCAGAGACAAACATTTTTGTGGTTGATTTGGCCTTCAGTACCCTGCTCTCCCTACCGGCCCATGATCACCCCCGTCTTCCCCGCATACCCTGTCAACTTGAGTTGCCAAATTTAACATTCTCTTCAGGTTTCCCAAAAAAAATCAACTTTCACAGAAACATTGGTGAACAATGTGGAATTTAATGATTATTCCGCTGGGGACACAGGAATGGTGATGTCAGTCACCATCCTGATACAGGAAACCTGAAAATCCACATTAGACATTTCCCCTTTTCTAAATCCCTTTTCACCCCCCCTTGGCTCTTGAAGGAGGATGGCTCACCCTCTGCCTCCACACACAGCATCCAGGCCCAGCTGGTTCCAAAGGCTTCCCCTTCCTGGCCTCTGCTTCCTGCCCTCTCCCCACCCCCCACCCCCCACCCCCACCTCACTCCCCTGGAATATCTCCAGTGCAGAGCAATTCGGCTTCTCTCATTTATTCCTCCAGTGTTGCTTACTCAAACCCTACAAAACACTCCAGGGTAAGGGCCCCAGGTTCCACCCTCCATAAAAGGGATCTGCAGTTATACGTTATAAATGAGGCTTCTTAAATTTATATTTTTTATTATTTTACTTTTACTTCAGGTTATACACGGAAATACAGGACTTGGCTATTTTTGTTCAAAAGCTAGTCTCTGTTGGGGGACACACCTCAAGAGGGTCTCTTGAAAGCTAGCTGTAAAACAATCACTTAACAATGGTCAAGTACTTCTGCTTCTGACTCATTCAACTACAGGGAATTAAACCCTTCCCCATCTAAACCCGAAGGGCTCACAAGTAATCCAGGTTGGGCAAAATTTCTTTTTTTTTTTTTTTTTCCCTTTCAATTTTCCTGACACGAAAGCAAACTGAGGAGATTTTGAAACACGTGACAGGAAAGTAAGTGGATGTGGAGGGACTTCAGAGAAAACTTTTGGGGAGAAGACCTAGAAGAAAGAGTTGTGACAGAGACTTAGGAAAAGAGCGAGAGAGGTAAGGAACGTTAAAAGTGCTGGGATCCCCTCCTTGGTTTCCCCCTCAAAACCTTAAGCACAAAGTATATTACAGAGTTCACTCCATGTGTTTGTTTTTCAGAAGCAAGGTCGCCGGAGGCCTGGCCTGACGCGGGGCAGCAGGGGGAGGGAAGTGTCCAAGGAAGCTGCTGGGCTTCCCTTCCTGGTTTCAGTCAGTGAACTGTGCAGAGTGTTTGCAGGGGGTTAGCTTGAGGAAGCAAGCGATTGGCCTGGCAGTAAATTCTAAATGTCCATTCAGGGCCAAGCCTAATAGCAACCTATAAAATCATTTCCAGCCCCCTCCTCAACAGAGCGATTATTAAACCTTTGCACTCTGAGCAAGAGATGAATTCCCTTTGAGAATGCCTTTCCTTTTATAAGGTTTTGATAAGCTTTTAGCCAAAAAAAAAAAGAGAGAAAACCCTCAAAATCCTCCTAAAAGAAACTTCTTGTCCCCCTTCTCCTAAGTGTGCACTTCTTTGTGTTTTCTTACTTTTATTTCTCTCAACTCCAGCCTCCACCTACCAACTTTTCTGACAAATGTGAATAAAGCAAAACTGACCAAATAATATTGAAACTGAATCTTTGTCTCTCTGAGTAAGAGGTGTCAAGCTGCCGTCTAATTCTTGAATCATTCTAAACCTTGACCCTTCTGAGTCTGGACATTGACCACAATGGGGAATTCTCTCCTTCCCTGCCAACACAGCCTGTTGTCTTTTTTTGTTATTAACCTCAGTCCATCTGAAAAGGCTGATATTTCCTAAAGGACCTGGATGATATGCACTAACATGGGGAACCAACAAAGAAAAATCAGGTTTACAAAGTTTCAGTTCCGAGCCACATAATAGCTAATGCTATTGCTTGGTTTCAACCCAAGACAGTGTCTGACTCAGCATTTAAAATCCTTAATAGACTTTCCTGGTTTTATCCTCCTTTCTTTCTGGGAAGTTCTTAGCAAGGGCCACAAACTCAAATAGCTACAGGGCCAGGCAAGAAGACTCAAAATGTCAGCAATGTCATCCGCTCCAGCTAGTTTTCACCATGTTGACATATTTATATACCTGATGCTGCCTGTTCTTCTAGTTCTTCAAGAAAAGCCAGAAACACAAATTTTTAGTACAAAATGTCTCAATTTTTAAATGTTCCTATACTTTCCGAGAGCTGACATTCCCTGGACATTCCTAGAGTAGAAATTGTGAGAACACATTTACTCGGAAATACGCAGTTGAAACGCAACTGCGTCTTCTCTCAGCCCCTCTTTTAAGGAAATGTGGAGGTTTTTTTCTGAAATTGGCTGTTGATCTGATTATTCAGACTAATGCTTTAAAGAATGCTTTCAGGGAGTTAAAACTTTTCCCCCTCCGTTTTACAAAAGGATGGAAAACAGGGTGATCGAAAGATTGGATCTGCTTTATTCCTAAATTACAACTCTGACGTTTGGGTCCCTAATAGCCATGAAGCTCTTTTAAAATCATTTTAAGTTGGAGGAAGAAAGATGAGCTTTCAAAAACTCTCTTTTTCAGTTGATTTCAAGGAATATATTAATTGTGTTCTCACTAGAACAGGCATTAGTACCCAGAATTTGAAGATTTAATGAAGACACAGTTCCTGTCCCCAAGAAGCCCAGGGAAGCTTAGACACCACACCCCCACCCCCCACCAGTGACACATGGGTCCTATGGAGATTATTTAGAGTGCCTTGCGGAGATGAATTGTTAATCCCAAGGTTTTCGTTAAATTGTCACTTAAAATGGAGGAGATAAGTGAAGTTACTGGAATATGCATCTGCCTTTTAGAAATGAATGTCATCACCTGAGACCTGCCCTAGCCCAAGGAGACCAAAGGCCAGAGGTGTGCGACTTCTTCATCAGTGCAGATTTTATACCTTGTCAGATGCCTAGAACCCAGCATTTCTTTATGCAGCAGTTATTGCAGATTGGACCCCCTCCAACCCCCACCAGGGTCCCTAATCCCATGGGGGGGTCCGTCCCCCATCTGGGCTTTATTGTACCTTGCGCAGAATCATAACGTTGGAACTTGTTGAGGCGGCAAAAACAGGCAGTTATGTATATGACTGAGCAAAATGTGAACTTTATTCAGTGGAGAAAATAATAAAACATTTAAAGTCCTACATTCAAACAAAAGCTTGAGAACATACGATTTATAAATGAGTCTAAATTATAAAATATATGACCTATTTTCATGCAACAGTTTTCAATTTGCTTAAGCAGTCTCCCATGCATAATCTCATTTGATCCCCACCAAACCCTCTGAGGTAGGAGAAATTGAAAGTATCACCCCCGTTTGGCCCATCAGGAAAATGAGGTGGCATGGCTAAGCCCAAGTTACCAAACCTAAGGAAATGGAGTGTGAAGATTTGAACCCAGGATTTCGTACATGAGCGCAGGGCTTTTCCCACCTCACATAGCAACCTGGCTGCAAGATGCTACACCAAGCCCTGCTCGTAGACATTTACCAAATAGTGCAAAAATGCAAGTAAGAATTCTTTGTTGAGCGGGTTCTTGGAGCTCAGTAAAGGCACTTTGGGAACTGCGGAGCAAAATTAGCCACTGAGAGAACCAGTATAGAAGAGTTAAGGCTCACAGATGTAAAGCTGCATCCATGCCTGAATCGCTAGGCATCTCTGCATTCCCAAAGCATCAGGGCAATTATAAACTGCAAAAATGTTTGGAAAGAACTACCCAGCTTCTTCAAAAGCATCCCAAGAACATCGCTCCTTCCTAGGAGCCTTGGGGAGCTTAGGAAGAGGCATCGGCTTTATGGTATTCATTGCATAACTCCTCATCTTGGTGCGGGCAGAGGGAATAACGATTGTGTGTGCCCAGCATCTCATTGGAGAACCACCCCTTCCCCATTTTTAGTTCTTGGGCCCTGGGTGGGGAGCTGAACACTCCCCTCCAGCTCTGGAGCTGGGCACATGACCCTATCCCAGCCAACCAGGGTGCTTTAACCGCACGTTCATGCTAACTGATTTACAGAATGACTCCAGTTTGCCCAATCAGAACTCTTCCCAGAACTTCTGCTGGCATTACCAGAAAAGAAGCATTCTCTTTGGGGCTAACGTGACTAGCTGAGAGGTTGGGCTCAGCCATATCCACTAATGTGTAGGGAGAACCCACTTGAGAATGAGGCCGATACAGAGAGGAAGCAAAGCTAAGAGTTGTAATAAGTATCTTGACAACGCTTCAGCCCCTGGATATAGTCAAGCTTGAAACCATTACATCCCAAGACTTCTGAGTTATCTGATCCAATAAACTGCCTTTTCTGCTTAAACAAGTTTGAGTTGGGTTTCTGTCACTTGCAACCAAGGGTCTTGACTATTGATGCTAAGACTGATCAGAAATAAAATCTTACAAGCAGGTATATTAAAGTATTAATTAGTAAGGGTATTAAATGTATTCTGTTATAAATTTTGTAAAGGAAAAAATATATCATAATGTGGTCATATCATTTTAAGAATGCTTTGTATTAAGGCTATTGTTAATGGCATTAATCATTATTCATAATATTTTAATACAAACATTGATTGGTAAAATCAATAAAATGTGATTAGCCAAAACATGCCTCTAGTCTCAAGGTACTTGACCATGCAAACAAGATAAAGAGGAAAAGGCTGAAGAGTTGTGACATTCTTTCAATTTCCAAGAAGAAAGAAGGGAGGAACTCAGGTAGAATTTGGAGTAATTTATTCAACAGAAGTGTCAGATATGGGGAAGAGCTTCAGCTGTAGATAAAAGATTCACAGGGCCAGCAAGCTTGAGAATTTCTCTAGCATTGTATCTGCCTGTTTATTCCTAGTAACAATTAAACAATAACTCAAGATTTTCTCCTTGTACCCATGAGCATTAATGAAGGAAACCCTAGCCTGTGAGGCAGCAGGCTTCGTTTGTCCAATAGTTTTCACGCGTTGGTTTGGGTTGTAACAATTGGGTAGCACTCATGGCCATTCCTGGCCCTGAGGACCTTCTGCCAACAAAGAGTATCAAATCATGATGCCAGAGTACTACATATAGTACCTGTATGTCTTGTACCTATAATTTCAGGTATGCAAAAATAAATTGCAGAAAAACTTTCTAGCTGAAAGGAATCCCAAAGATCATCTATTTCAATCCCTAATTTCAGAGAAAACAAGGTCTAGAAATTCCATGTCCTAGCCCAGCTAGCCTAGTAACTAGCCCAATGCCATACAACTAATGATGAAATTGGGATGTAACCTGTCATCAGAGTAAAGAAATAAACTTAGAATATCACTTCCCTCAGATTCCTGCTGCCTTTCTTCTGTAGGTTGTTTTCACTATATGCTACTCTGCAAAAGGATCCTGTCCCTCAAGTCTTTGGATCTTTACACAGGTAAAGAAGACAATCCCCTGGTTGGATCTCAAGACCTAAGTTCTAGTCATCAGGTTTATAGGTCCAGAAATTCAACTTTGTCAGTGAGCCCAGAGGGAGAGCTAAGCAAATCTTACACGAGGCTGCCAGGTAAACCAGAAAGCCAAAGTACTGGTTTTCAGTTAGTTGTATGATGCTTGTGGGAAGTCAAATTATGATCAGAAAGTCCCTCGAAACAGAAGGAGCTATGGATGATTAGTGTCCTCCAGCCTGGGTAGCCTGACCCCGTTCTGTGCCATGCAAAGGTGTTTAGCAGAACAAACCTGTGGGGGGCTGCCAGCGCCCCTCCCCAGACAGAGTTTGAGACATCCCATTTTCCAGCCTCCATGCAGACCACACCTTCTGGGGACAGGCTTCGGAACGTTAGACCACGCACAGGAGGAGGCTTCTGGGCCCTCGGGACACCAGCTTGGGTTGGTCTTACTGAGGCTGCACCTGAGCCAAATGGCTGAATCTGAGCAGTCCTAAGCTGCGTGCGAGGCCATCCCAGGGGGGTGCGAGCAAAGGCTGACCTCCTCTCTCATGCATGCAATGGGCACCAATCATTCCCCAAAGTTAAACTTAAGTTCCCCCTATGTCTTACGAGACTCCAGGGCTCCAGGTCCCCAGGTACAGACATTTCCCCACTACATCAGGATGACCTTCAGAGGCAGCTTACATCATCAGGAAATAAACGCCCAATTTTAAAACTAATAAAACCCCCTTGTGTTTATGGATGAGACAAGCGAGTGCCAGAGAAGTTAAATTCCTTGTCCAAAGTCATACAGCTAATTCAGCACCAAACTCTGCCTAGGAGCCCCAGACCCAAGTTTTCCTGATATGCAGAACGAATCCCTGCTGCCCTCCTTTGCAAAGTGTTTTAACAAGATGCCAGTCCCTTACCGCCCCACCACCACCCTGAGAAATGTTTGACCTTAAAGCAAATTTCTGTAATGCGATGACTATGTTCCCATTGACTTCTGTGATGAAATGGTTAATCAGTCCTGTTAACAGATTATTTGCCTGGATTCAATATGGAAGAAATCTGCCAAAAAGTTATAGTAACAGTCAAAATAACTCAAAACTACTGGCTAGGGAAAGTGAGGAACATTTCTTTCATATTATCCTCTTTCCTTTTGTTAGAAAATCTGAACATTTCATGTAAGTGTTCCCCACCATGTTTTAAAAGATTAATTCATTCAACTACTGTTTACTGGTGTGCCAGGAATGACTCAAAATGCTGAGGATACAAGAGTGACCAAACCAGTAATAAAATTTTTTTAAAAAATCACTGCCCTCATGGAGCTTACATTCTGGTAGGAAGCACATGTTTTCTAACTTAATTCTCTTTAAGATTTTATGGAGGGCATACTATGTGCTTGCAAAGCACTGTAAGACATACATAAGGCATAGTGTTTGTCCTTTAAGAGCTTAAAAGTATGGGGGGAAAACAAGATACACACGCACAAAAATCATTACCAATAAAAGGTGATTAAGTGCCAAAAGTTAATTGTCTCAAATGAATTCTGGAAATAATTCAGAGTACAATGTTTGGAAGCAACGGGCTACTTGAGGGAAGAGAGGAGTCCGGTATGGAAAAGCTCGCAGCCGAGGAAGGCAATCCAGAAAGAGTCGGTTTGTTCAGGGGCTGTGAAGAAAGCTACAGGGCCAGGTCACCTGGGAAGCCTAAGTGAGACACTGTCACTTCTATAAAAATCAAAGTTGCCCAAAATTTTGCTCAAGAGGCTGACACACAAGTGGAGTCTTCCTCGTGGCAGAGGACAGAATGGAGCATAAAAAAGAGGGACCAGAGTTCACTTCTCCATCCATCAAAGGCTCATCCCACATATCCTGTGAGCCAGGACCTGTGCTAAGTGCTGATGGGCAACCAGACAGCAAATAAATATGAATACTGTTTGATGAGAGCTATAAAAAATTAACAAGCTGCAGAAAGAGAGTAACCGGAAAACCGCTAAGGAGGTGACACTTTTGCTGAGACCTAGCTGAAGGGTGAGAAGGACCAAGCCACTGGGAGAGGTTGTAGAGGTGTTGGGGCAGAGAAGGCAGAACCACGGGGGCTCCACCTGCCAGCAGGGGCCGCGGCCTGGCCTGGCACTCCAGGGCTGAGAGAAGGGGTGGGAGAAAGGCCTTGGATGCCGGGGGAGTTGAATTAAAGAGCATTAGTAGAGAGTGACGTGACTTTCTTTATATATAATTATCTAACTGCCTTGTGGAGAGTGGATAAGAGGGGAAACTCTCCAAGAAGAGCTGCAGCCACAGCCCAGTTGAGAAATGCCGAGAGCCCCATGCCATGGCCATGAGAACTAGGAAACAGTGGATTTGGATTCGGTCAGGCTGATAGGAAAAATCGAGGTCGAGATTATTATCAAGTCCAACACACCCGAGGTCGAGCATCTAACAGTGACTTGTGTTCCCTTTTGCTGCCCTGGCCTGTCAGGAAGTAAAGACCACTTCAGCCTAGCTCCATAGTGTGCGGCCGGCCAAGCGCTCAGCTGGGGCCCTGAGGTGCCGGGTGAGGCCTGGCAGTGGGGCTGCTGGAAGCAGGCACACTGTCCTCTCATCCCTGCCCAGCCCGCTCCTCTCAGAGCAAAGGTTTCCCACACCGTGTGAAGAGGATCCCTCAAACCCTCCATGGCCTCAGCCTCGGAACTGGGGAATTTTGAAACACAGAGGGAGACACATGTCTCCACAGTTTTGCCATTGCGTGACCTTTCCATCTGCCTGCATCCCCTTCCACCTCTTAAGAGTCAGTGATCCTGTCATTCCCACCGGCTGCTGTGGAACCCAGCTTCCTCCAACTGCTCAAAGTTCTAACGGCCGCCCCCACCTCCCAACTGCTTCTGAGCAACTGCCACTACCTCAGAACAGCTCCTCACACCAGACCAGATGCTTCCTCGTCCCCAACTCTCCTTGGCGGCCCCAGAATAGCCACTGTCTCTTGATTGTTCCTACATGGTGCCGAGGGTCAGGGACGGCCTTGGTCTTCAAGCTCCCTCATCATACAAGCCTTTTGAGGATGCGCCTAAAAGTCAAAAGCAGATAAGGATCCCACAGAAACCATTTCTTAAAAAGAATATAATGCTGAGGGGCATTATTCCGGCTAGTTTGACTACCCACGAGGTTTGTCTAAAGTCTAGCCTTGTCTCTGTCATTACCTTCTGCCTTGACACCAGAGTAGAGGTGTCTGTACTGAACGTCCAGAAAATCTGCCATTTCGTGTTTGCACACTTCTGGGCCAAACTGCCCTGAATGTCTACCTTTGCCCTGGTCACACCCAGTCTTCTGCTGGACTTCACTTTCATCTGTCCACCCTCATGTGGATATAGCACTCCTCGCTTCACAGCCAAATTTCTTGAAAATTTTGCCTCATTTGCTATCCCTTTCCTCTTCAATCCACTGAGTTCTGGTTTCTCCCACCACACCATGATCAGAATTGTCTGGCGTGGAAAGCGGAGAGATCTTGTTGCCATGAGCTGTAGGTACATTTTACCCTCATCTTGGGCATATCTCTGGGGTATCTTATCCTGTGGAACACTCTGTTTTAAAACTCTGATTGAGTTCTTGGTCTTGCCAAGCTCTGTATTATACAATGAGGTTATAGGTGCGCTTTCAGGAAATTGAGTCTGGTGAGAGGTACAGGCAAAGTGTCCTGTAGGAACACGGAAAGGGTATATCCAATCCAGGCTGGAAGAGTCTGGCAGGCTTTTCTAAAGAAAAGGGACTTGAGCTAAATCTTGAAGGATGAGGAGGAAGTCACCAAATAAAATGGGAGAGGCAAAAATAAGGGCCTCTGTTGTCAAGACAATGGAGTGTCTCAGGAGCTTCGGAGAAGCCACCAGGATTCTCCCCAGCTTGCCTCCACACCTCTCTGAACATCCCTTTCATTCTTTTCTCTCTGGGAACTATCTTCCCCTGGTTTCCAGTCCCCTTGGCTGCCCCACAGCTCCTGTGTTTGTATGTTGTATATCAAGACAGGATGACTGGCGTTCTTGATACTAATTCTTGACTTTGTCATTGGTTCATCCAAAGTTGAGGTTCCAATTTGGTATGACCAGAGGGATGCGGTCATGCACTACAAATGTGCCAGCTAGAGCCCACCCTTGCAGAGAGGGGTATACCATGGCCTAGAAGCTAGGCATTCAGCCAAAAGGCATCTGCTCTTTTGAGACAATCAGATACAGATGATAAACCAAGCCCAGCTATCTGAGGTAGATAGTACCCTGGAGCTACCATGCTTCACCCCTCTCTAGTCTCTTTCATCACCTGGCACTGCTGGGGAGCCCTTGGTGATGAACAGACTATCTGAATGGTTGCAGAGGCCTGGCCCTCCCTGCCCTCCTTCTGGGGGGTCTCACTTGATTCCTGGGGCAGTGTAAACATTTAGTGTGGTAGTGCTGTTGTTCCTGGACTGGGAACCCTCCCAAATCTCTTTCTCACCCTTCTTCCCTACAACTGACTCCTATAGGCAAAACAGTGATTCTAATGTTGACCAGGGCCACCCCTGGCTTCAGTGGAGAGCATTGCAATGGGTTCTCTTGTGCCATTTCCCAGCATCTGATAAGTGCTTTGGTCTCAGCAGCTGCCAGGGTCCTGCCAAAACATGCCACACCCTGTGGGTCCACCATGCTTCGGATGCTCACAGTCCAGTCTCTCTCCCAATCTCATCAACCAACCTTTGCAGGCAGATGTGTTTCCCACATTCTTCGGGGGTGGGCCCCTGTCTTATTCCTCCTTACCTCTGAACCTGTGAGTGTACTCCTGAAACTAAAGCCTACCCAAATTATGGCAACACCCCACACACACGTACTTTAGGTAAAACTGTAAAATTCGATGATGCCCAGACATTGTAATGGGTGTCAGTACCCAGGCAATGCATTAGAGTGGGTGCCTGTGGGCATAAACAGGTCGGGTTTGGGGATAAAGCAGGAAAAGTAAGTGTTAATGATGGGCCATGAGCAAGGAGTAGGAATAGCTCCATCTCATCTCATCCCCTAGAAAGGGAGCTTTGGGGGTTGTGCCCATGGCCCTTGAGCAGGAGCCCATACCCAGCTTCCGCAGAATGAGCCCTGAACGCTCACTCTTGCAACCACCTTTAGATCCCATACCCAGCTTCCGCAGAATGAGCCCTGAACGCTCACTCTTGCAACCACCTTTAGAAGCTGACTGGGTTACTGGAGCCACTTCTACTAGACATGCTGAGAGCCAGCAGCACCTGGGCTTCTGAGAGCTGGACAAGCCTGCAGGCTAAAGGTCATTCCAGAGCACCCTGCAGGGGCCAGGCTGAAGCTGACACTTCCCCTGAAATCCCAGCCTTGCATGGCCCCTTCCTACCCTGCTTTCCTGACTTTCCAACCGGTTTCTCCTGGGAAGACTTAAATCATTAGCTCCCAAATCTCTGTCTCAGGGAAATACCACCTAAGAGACAATTCCCGACATTAAAAAATAAAATAATAAATTGCTATCCCTAGGCCAGTGCATGCAAAAAATAAAACTTATTTTCCTCAAAGTCAACCCAATTCCTACAGAGGGACCTCATTCCTCCAGACTGAAAGAAGGGAAACAAAATGAAAAGTCCTGGTCTCTGGCATTTACTAATTTAATTTGCATGGCATCTACACTCCCACATGGCCAATTTCAAGCTACCAATTTGCTGTCACTGAAGGCAAGATTGGGCAGGGGTGCGTCCCCTTGGCCCTCGCAAGCCAGGCCAGGCCTTCTCTGCTCCTAGGTCCTCCCTGGGGTTTTGTCTGAGTCACTAAGAACACATGCAATGCCCTGAGTCTCTCTCATTCACAGAGTAACCCCCATTCCTGGCTCAGCGCCACTCAGACCTGGTGGCCCCATCTGCTACTTCCATGATGCACAGGAGAACCGGAAGTCTCTTCCAGGTTGTCTGTGGCCCTCCTTTCAAACTGCAGCACAACCTAGTAATTCTCTCTCTGTGGGTCTTGCTGCAATCCCAGTGTTCCACCCAGGAAGGAAGGTGTACCTCCATATCTTCTGGTCCTCCTTACCCAAGCTTGGGGAATCTTCACTTGGGATGGGAGGTGAGATGGGGTGGGGGTGGGACACCTCCTTTCTTTCTTAATGCTTCTCAGCCCACTTCTCAGCACTTTGCCCAACCTCCTCTGTTGGGGTACCATGGTTAAAATAACTTTTATTCATTCACTGACCTAGACATTGGGGATACAGTGAATTAGAAAACTAGGTTCCTGCTCTCATGGAGCTTACATCCAGTTCTTGTTGTAGCTCACAGCTGCCTGGGAAAGAGCACTGCCGACAGAGGAAAGGGCAAGTGCAAAGGCCCTGAGGCAGGAACAAACTTAGTGTTTAAGAAACAGAAAGAAAGCCAGTGAGGGTGGCCAAAGCATGAAATAGGGAGAGCAACATGAGGTCAGAGAGGCAGGCAGGAACCTGATCATGCAGGACCTAGTAGTAAGCCATGGTGAGGAGTTTGGATTTTATTCCCAATGCAAAGGGAAACCACCAAAAGCTTAAGTCTTAGTTTCTGGCTGCTATGACAAATACTACACAATAGGTTGGCTTAAACAATGGGAATTTATTGTCTCATGGTTTCAGAGGCTGGAAGACTTCTTCCCAGGGTCAGTAGTATTCTGGCTGGCTAGCAATTCTTGAGGCTCCTTGGCTTTCCGAACACGTGACAATGTCCTCCCTTTCCTTCTCCAGTTCCCGCTGACTTCTGGCTTTCTACAAGACCTCCAATAATAGAATTAAGACCACCCTGATTCAGTTGGCCACACCTTAGCTAAAAATAACGTCTTCAAGAGGTCCTATTTACACCCACAGGGATGGGATTAAGATTAAGAACATGATTTTTCTAGAGTATACAACTCAATCTGCCATGGTTTATAAGAAATAGAGTAGTGGGAGCTGAGGTGGCTCAAGCAATTAGGTGGCTCCCTCCTACATGGGAGTTCCCAGGTTCGGTTCCCAGTGCCTCCTAAAAAAGAGATGACCAGCAGACAATAAACAGACACAGCAAATGCAAAAAACAAGGGGGTGGAGAGAAATAAATTAATAAAAATAAATCTTTAAAAAAAAAAGAAAGTGTCATAATTGGATTTATATTTTTAAAAGATTACTCCAGCCACTCGTTGTAGAAGAAGCAGGGAAATCATTTACATTAAGTTACTGCAGAAAAACAAATCAGAGAAAATAGTAGTTTGAACGAGACTTGAGGCAAGGGAGATAGAAGTAGTTGAGATACATATAGATGTTGGAAGTGACACAACTTGGTCCTAATTTGATGTGGAGCATGAAAAGTAGGAATTAACAGGACTCCTACGCTGTGAGCTTGATCAATGGATGGGCCATGGTCTCCTAATGTGAGCTGGAGAAGGGAGAGGCAGGAATTGATTGGGGGGGGGTGCAGTGACTCCTACCAGCTCATTTTAAGATGAGCCGATTATTAGACATTCACATGAAAATGTCAAGTAGCTAAATATAGGAGGAACTCAAGGGAAGAGGAAAGAAAGATGTCATCAACATGGAGGTGAGATATAAACCACGGGCTAAACTTAAAAACTGCAACATGGGAAAAGAGTACAGATGGAGAAGAGAAGGGAGAAAGGGCTGAGCCTCAGGACTCACCTCCATGTAGAGACCAGTGAAAGAAATGGAGACAGCAAAGGAGACTGGGCAGAAACAGCTCGACAAGCAGAAGAAAATGAGAAGTTGTACCATCATCAAAGCAGGGAGAGGGGGCAAATGCTGGGAATAATATCAAATGCCATGGAGTTAGGTCATGATGCAGAAGCACCCGCTGGACTTGGCAACAAGGAGGTCAGTGCTGACCTGCGTCAGAGCAGTTCTGGGAGGGAACGGTGCATGGAAATGAGTCAAGGAGTGGGAGGGACATGAAGAGGTGAAGACAGGAATAGAACAGGCACTTTGAGATGAGGTCATAGCTGGAGGAGTCGAGAGAGGGTTTTTTTTTTTTAATGGAGGACTCAAGATCTTTGAGGAGGGGTTATTCTATTGGGAATAATTCAACAAAGAGCAAGAAATGTGTAGTGCAAGAAAAAGAGGGAATAATTGCAGGAAAACCAGAGCTTGAGAGAGAGGGAACAACATTAAAGCAGATATGAAGGAGTCATACCAAGAGAAAAGATAGAAAATACGGGTATAGATGAAAATAGGTTTGCCTATTTGGCCATGAAAAGATGAGGCTTCTGTCTGGTTTTTTGTTTGTTTTTGTTTTCCTAGTTTCCTTGTGAAGTGTGAAGCAATATCTCAGTTCTACAGATTCCTATACAAAGAAGGACTATTATACATTTCAGGAGTGGGAAACTATTCCTCCCCTCCCTGCTTCCCCACCACCACGGATGCCGAATTCAGGAATGCGGAGTGGCCTTCAGTACGTTTATGGAAGGCTGCATCTGTGTTCATGCAGAGTATATATCGTTGCATGTAGGCCAAGGATCCTTGTTTCATAAATCTGAGTATCATGTACATGTAAGCTATTGTACCACCTCTGCATGAACCAAAATAGCCATTAAGCCATAGTTTGGTGTCCACACAAGAAAAGCCTTTGACTGAGTTCTCCATTTCACAAGTTTGGGTATCCAAAAGAGGCAGGCCTGGATTGATTGACATCACCAGGTGATAATGTCTCTAAAAGATCAGGGCCAACTCCATATCAAAGTCTTATGTGTGTATTGTATGACCCAAAAATTCACAGGAAACTTTTTTATTCTTCTTAATTTGGGGCTATATTTCAAAACCGATCAAGGGCATTTAACAACCTCTGTTGTCTCCCTGCCAAACCCCACTAGACTGAAATAAACCTAAAAGGAAAAAAAGAGAACAGGAGAGAAGAAAACAGAACCAGAAGTTTAGAAGTCAGAAAGCATTTGAACAACTGTTACTGACAAAGCAGACCTGAGAAAACTGTAGCATAAGCCAGCAGTGGGAAAATCAGAGAAGCAACTTGATGTGCATCATTAGACTCCCAAAGAGTGGGGAATATAACAGGTGCAATTTGTATATTTAGAAATCTGGGTAAGTGTGGGGCTAAAAACTTTTTTAAAAGCAGTTCGACCCTCTAGGTCCCCTCCCCACTCTACACAGAACAACTGCCCTCACCCATCCTCACAGAAGGTGCAAGACGTATTCTTTGGAGAGGGTAAGTCAGGATGTCTGAACTGGGGGACATCAGGGACAGTTGGAAGGTTCTTATACTGAAAATAAGGGAATTAACTACAAGTTCATGCACTAAGTAATGAGACTCCTCAACCCATTCCCTCCCTCCCCTCAGCTTCAGAATGTTGAGGGACCAAACTCACATTTAGACCCTCTAGGCAAAAAACGGAAGAACCTTTTCTGGGGAATCTGATCATTCCCAGGTGAAAAGGCACAAAGATACTTAATTGTGGGTCACTCCTTCCAGCAATAAAGGGGTCCAGCCAGAACCCGAAAGGAAAACTACAGAGCCGCTTGGCGATGCCCACATGTCCAGAACTTACAATGAGCTTTTTTTTTTTAGTTCAAAAGATGATTGGGCAATTTGAAGAAAAAAATCATAGAATGAAAGACATCAAAACAAGCATATAAAAAAATTGGAGGAAACAACTCAAAAATTTAAGAATAAGAAAACTTCAAAATACTCGCATTAATATCCTCACAGAGGCAAGTAAAAAGATGTATTACCCATTAAACAAAAATGAAATGACATATGTATATATAAATATATATATATAATTTTCTCTTTCTCTCTTTCTCTCTCTCTAAATAAACACCAAAGGAAACAGCTCTTAAAAATCAAAAGGTTGATAGAAAACCTTAAAAATCAATGAATCGTGCACAAAACATGGGACTGTATAACACAGGGAATCTAGTGGTGGATGATGGGCTATAGTTAACAGAGCAAAGATGAGAATGTTCTTTCAAGAATGATAACAAGTATATAAAACTAACCTAGCTTGTTAATAATCGGGTAGATTGGGGGGAAAATACACCAAATGTAAGATATAAGCTATAGTTAGTAGTAATATTTTGACGATGCTCTTTCATGGTTTGCAACAAATGTTTCACAGCAATGCAAGGTGGTGGTGGTGGAGTAATGTATGGAAGCCCTGTATGATGATATGCATGTTTGTTTAGAAAGTTCACAAATTTTACTATACACTTATTTTTTTATGTATGTTCATGTATGAATGATAAACTTCAATTTTAAAAAGCTAAAAAAAAATCAATGAATCAACATCATTAGTCATTAAGGAAATGCAAACCAAAACTACTTCATGCCCACTAGGATGGCCATAATAAAAAAGATGGATGATAACAAATGTTGGTGAGGAAACAGACAAATTGGAAGTCTTGTACATTGCTAGTGAGAATGTAAGATGGTGCAGCATCTTTGGAAAATAGTTTGGCAGTTCCTCAAAAAGTAGAAGATAGGCTTATCATATGACCCAGCAATTCCACTCTTAGGTTTACATCCAAGAGAAATGAAAACATATTTGTATGAAAATGTTCATGACACTGTTATCCATAATAGTAAAACAGTGAAAACAACACAAACGTCCATCAACTGATGGATGGATAAATAAAATTGATAAATTTTAAAATGGATAAAAGAAATGTTAATTGGTGAAACAAGAAATAAAATACTGAACATGCTACAACATGGATGAACCCTGAATCCATGAAAATTTGAAAAGTGAAAGAAACTGGACACAAAAGGCATTGTATTGGGGGACCAAGATGGCGTCGATCTAGGTGGTTGCTCGCGGTTCGGATCTCCCGGGACGGCCGACTGTGGACGCGGGTCCCACCCGAGGGACTGTGCGGTGGGCGTGCGGAGTGGGAGCCTTGGGTCGCCTAGCAGCTGGCGGATCCACGGTGTGGAGTGATCGGTGGAGATTTGTGAGTTCTGGGCCTGCCTTTGGTG
>JAQZBX010035840.1:0-24416 GCA_029593785.1 Cabassous unicinctus
TACACAATTTATTTAGTTCATAGTAATGCATTCATACAGTATTTCAACAGAGAGACTTAGAAAGCATTCCCTCCCTTCCAAGGGGTTAGTTTAATAGGTAACACGGATATGAGATTATATCATTACACCATTAAGATAGTGCATGAGAAAGAGACAGTAGAAAAGTCTTATGATATGGTTAGTGATTTAAAGCTCACACAAGAGACAAGCTGTACTTAAAAACTTACCTCTGCCAATTGAGTAAGTAACTTTAATTCACAAAGCCTCAGATACTTTGATAAATGCTACTATTAATAGTACATACTTAATGGGGTTTGTGTGACTTAAATATATATATATGTAAAGCTATTAACACAAAGCCTGGTATCAATGCCCACCAGCCAAAGACCCAAGGAATCACCTATAGCCAAATCACCTGTAGCAGGGGAGAAGGTATACCATAGAAGCCATGATTCATCTTAGTAAGGAGGACTTAGAAGAGTCTTATTAGTTTGGGCTCAAGGAGGGTTTAGAGAAGTGAGCATTTCTTCTAAATAGTGTGACTCATGCGATGGACCAATTTGATGATTGATTTCATTATTAGTGTCAACAGTTTTTATCTAGGGGACAAGAGGAACAAAGCACAACAAGGGTTATCACTGATAAAGAAGCAGTATTGTCACACAGCCAAAAAAGGGGCATGTTTTTTATTTTTCGTGATTGTAATATGTTCTCTTTATATTCAGACATAATTACTAAGTAGTTTTGCTTTTGTCTTGCTCCATGGTCACAGAGTGACCCTGCTAAGTCTTCCTGATATCCTGTAAAAATTCTTTATGTTCAGTAGGGTTGTAGGCAGCCTTCTACAATAGTTGCCAATTATCCTTGCCTTCTGGTGTTCATGCACTTGGGTAATTTCTTACCCTTGTGTGTTGGTTAAACATAGTAACTTGGATCTATTTAATAGAACATGGTAAGAGAGATATGATGCCACTTGCAAGGTAAGGTTGTAAAAAATATATAATTTCCATCTTGCTAACACGTTCTCTCTGGCTGGCACTCTTGCTCTTTCTCTTGACTTCTTGGCTTGTTTGCTTTGATGAAACAAATTCCATGTTGGAGTGGCCCATGAAGCAAGAACTGAGGGTGGTTTCTAGCCATCAGCCAGTTAATAATTGAAGCCATTTTCCAACAACCTGCCAGGAAGTGATTCCTGTCCACAAGCATGGGAGTGAACATGGACCATAGAAGTGTATCCTTCTGGGAAGTCTTGAGATGACTAGAGCCTCTGCCAACACTACGATTGCTGCCCATGAGACATTTGAAGCATATAGATTAACCAGCTAATCTGCCCCTTGATTCCTGTCCCACAAAAACTGTGAGATAAAAAAATGTTATTGTTTCAAGTCACTAAGTTTTGGGGTAAATTGTTACTCAGCAAAAGCCTAGCTGAGTTGAAAGCTGATGGCTGTCAGGGCCTGCATAGTAGTTTGCCATCAAAGAACTCAACTCCACCTCTCAAGAAAGAAGTTTCCTTTGGAAGGATACAACTTATTCGCTGAGATTTAAACAAGCATTTAACAGGCAGACAAAAGGAAAGTCAATCCTTATTGAGTGAACATGTATGGCAAAGGGATGGGTGAAAGACAGAATGTAGAATATTTATGTAATTTCAATTATTTCCATATTAGAATTGTTAATTAATCATGGCTTTTGTAAATCCAAATGAAGATGTTGTGTGTGGGGAAATGTAGATCCCTTTTTTCAAAACTCATTTTGAGACTTTGAGAATAAACTACCTTAAAATACTGAATGAGAACCTCCCTTCTGTGGCTAGGAGAAATTCAACTGAATTTTTTCTTCTCCTATCTCAACCTTTCCCCTTTTATAAACAAAATACAAATACTGAATTTCAAACATATTTAATGCTATTCTAGTTACTATTAATATATTTAAAAATTATAAAATATTTCAATACCTCCATATCGTTTCCACCATGGTGAATAAAATTTCTGACAACAAAGTAGGTGATAAGAGCTGTCTCTTTATTCCTTGGCTTATCGTGGTAGTTTCTTTGTTCTCAAAATTATTCCCAGTTTAAAACTGCCCATTTTAATTCTAAATTTTTATTGATAAGAATATTATAGTGTCATAAATTTGTTACAACAGTGTTTTTTTCTGATACTTTATTTACAAACCAAAATAAACAAGAAAATAAGGCTTTGATTTTGACTGATCAAAGCAGAATTAATTATTGTTTTATGTACTTATTTAAATTGAAATATAATGCATTTTAAAAATATGTTTGGATGTATTTCACTGGATTTACTCTATTATGAAAACAGATTTTTTTAATAGTCAGTTTGCCTGATACATTCCAGGCATATGGACTTAAAGACTTTAAAATATTGCATACTTAAAATAACAGAAGTTACAAGTGTTTTCTTTAGTGATCTTTAAAAATTTTTTAAAACCTCTTTAACACACTCTCTTTTACTTAATCTCTTGAAGGACCCATTTAACTATCATGAGATAACTATTTAAATGCATTCAACATTATCAGTATAAGTGAACCATATTACCTAGACGCTAAATAGAATCATTTAATTTAAAACAATATTAAATTTCACAGAACTATTATTTCTCTTAACAAAGAGACATATGGAAATAAGTTGCCATTAAAATTCTTTCAAAATTTATACTATCCAATGAAAACAGCTAAACTCAGATCATTTCCACGTGTTTATAAGGTTATTTTGCTTTTTTTTAAAATTGTTATTTGTTTGTTTACATATATAATTCTAAAATTTTAAAATTAGTTTCAAGTTCTTTCTCTAACCCTGCCTATCCTCTCTCTCCCAGTTTCTGTCTCTCTCTCTTTTCATTGTCTAAACTATGATGCAGTTAACAAGGATATTGTTACAGATGATATTTATGTACTTCAAATAATGATTAAATAATTTATAAAATTTATTAGACATTTCAGAAAATGACAAACATTACATAAAGTGATTAAAATAGAATAATACATCTCTACTTCTGAATTTAAAATGTTAATATATTCCTTTTCAATTAAATAGAAAAAATGTAATACCAGAGTACATATAAATAATAATGGGCAGCAAAGAACCATAAGGAAAGATAATATAAAATAGATAACATTTCAGAAGTAGAATACCCACATAGACACCAACACACATGTATAAGTATATATATATGTATATATCTGTATATATATATCCATATGTATATATCCCACATATGTGTAAGCAGAAATATACTTACAAGGAAATATTTTTAAAGATGAATGAAACAATAAAACAATCTAAATAATTGAATCTATAATATGTATAATATGGGACCTAGAGATCATAGCTTTGACTTAGTAGATTAACTGCCACTCCTGAACCCCACTAGTTGTAGGAGAAAAGAACTATCTCTTTTTTCTTTTCCATTTTGAACCTCTGGTAGCCAATAAGCCTTTATTTGTTTCTCTTACTAAATGTTACATCATTTCTGAAGACAGAACAAACAATCTACTAAACTAATTTCATGAATGTTGTATACTTGCCAAACCCAAGTTAGCCAGAAATTAGTCTGACACAAAGATCCACTTCTATACAGATTATTTACGAACCTCATTCAAGATTTTATGGCCATGGTTGGAACCTTGTATTATTGTAGGATAAAGTATAGTTACCAAAGTGAATAAATGATCCAGGTGTGGGCTTTAAGATGTAAAATCCACAGGTAATGTGGTATCTTCGCAATGCAGAGGAATGTGGAACTTAAAATATATTGGTTACAAATGAAATATGTATTCCTCTTACAGTTCCCATGATTGGAAATGGAGGCTCCAATACTTCATATGCATAGCTGTTTGTCTTTTAAATATGAGTATGCCTAAATTACTTAATATTAAGAAATTTACTTATTAACAAATTACATACATGTGAACCTATGAAATAGCCTTAATGATATTTCATCTCTAATAGATATGTACTGTAATATTTTTAACAAGAATTTAAAATTTAAATAATTTGTTTTAGCACATATTTAGTTTTAAGCTGTCATAGAAGCCATCTGAAGATTTACTAAAGAATCTATAATCCAATGTGTAGATAAGTACTCTTAACCAATCTCCATTTCATCCCTAATACCCTTAAAAAAAAAAAATCTCTTTTAAGGAAAAACAAAATCATTACTACCAAAAAATCTTTATTAAAAAGATTAACATTATAAAAACTAAATATGCATAGAATCCAGATCTGCTTTCAGCTAATGTAATACAGAAACAAATGATTCACTAGTTAACTATGTTCTCAAAATAAGGGACTTTGCATTTCTGGTCTTATAAAATGTCAGATATAATCAAAGAAGTTTAATCTTTAGTTCATTTGTTAAAGAATCAAAGTATTTATGTGTCCAGGAAAAAAACGAAGCTTCAGCCAACATTTTTGAAGTTTTTTAGCTAACTCTATTTTTCATGTTCCTAAGTTTTACAGGAAATTGAAAATATTGCCATGCATGTATTATCTCCTGATGAAAACTTCAATTTGTTTTTTCAAGGTAAATGTAACCATTTAAGAATAAGAATTAGTTGCTTTCCAAAATTATATTTATGTATTTATTTGCATTTAATAAACTATATTATTTAATAAGAGCTAAGAAAGTGCTGATTGCTACTACTATAATCCCTAAATTGTAATCACAAATCACTTTCTTCAACACTTTATGAGTAATAACCATAGCTAATGCACACACAAACTGAATGTATATGTATATATGTGTGTGTTTAAAATATATTTATGTATGTCTCCTTTTTGTTAATGTACTGATAATATTTTGGTTTCTATTATAATGAAATCTGAGTAATATAAATTTGATTTTACAAATATAATACCTCCCTTCAAAGCAATACCTCTTTGAATTATTTTATATTCCCATCTCAGTGGAATATGAAATTATTTTAGCTTATTAATCTGATACTTTTTTCCAGATCTCAATCTGTAAATTAGTCTCCAACAATGCAAACATTGAATATTTTTCATTCACAGATTTCTTGATAATCCAGTACCATTGTTATTTTTAAATACTATTTCATGCAATACCATAACCACCTTAGTTATGTCAATTCAGTTAAATAAATAAGACAATTAAACAAAATTCAGTGACAGTGTCTCAGTTAATCCTGAAAATAGAAAGTCTAGAACAATTCCAGTTACATCAAACACTGTATTTGGTGCTTTAATTGAAATGTGCATGTTAGGATCTGTGCTTTCAGAGAACTCACTATGGTAATTATTAGAGAGAATCTTAACATTAAAATGAATATTAGCAACACTGTTAATAGATGCTCTCTTTAATACCTATTCTGGAGGATACACAATACTAAACATTTAAGAAATATTGTCTCATTTAATTAAGCAATCCCATGAGGTAGTTATTATAGGCATAGGAGGTAAAATATAAACTGCAAGGGTAAACATAGGCATTAAAATCATATGTCATTGTGGTGAAGTGTAGGCTCTAGCACCAAACTTTGTAATTTTGAATTCTTACTGTTTTATTCACAGCACATATGTCCTTGGGCAAGTTGCATAACCTATCTGTGCCTCTGTTTATTAAGTGGCATGGCATAACAGGACTTACCTTCTGTATTATTTGTAAGCATTAAATGGGTAAATAATTTAAATTACTCAGAGCAGTGTTTAGACTTGGTAAGTATTCAATGATTATTTAAAATCATTATTATTTGAACAGCAAGTGATAGATTTTATTTTCTATCTTGAAAAAAGTGATGATTTATGTTCACAGTTTACTCAGCTGATCTTAATTATTTGACATAACTGTCTTGTTTTATAATGTTACTGGTGTATTAACCTATTTCACATGGGAAAACAGAAGTGGCCCTATGTAATCAAAGAATTGAGGATTTAACATAGAAATGAATGGCTTACATAATTGTTGAAAGATTGGACGAGGAAAGTTCAGGGAAGCTCTCACTACACTCACTAAAGGTCAGAAAAATCTTCTCATGCTGAAGCTCTGAAAAAACTCATGAGGAAGCTCGTGTCCACTTATAATCCCTGCAGCAACTGCGACAAAGAATAACAACTTCTCTTTCTCTTCCTCCTGTGATATCGTGTGAACCTTCCATCTGGTAAATTGAGAACTATACGGAAAAATGTGATTAGGGCAAATGCAGTTTCTGTCTCTCTTAGGACAATGCAGAGAAGAACTTTGAAGAGATAGCAGTGATGTAAACTTAACAACAACCAGGACTCCCGGCTCACTGACCTTCCCACATGGATTTGTTAGTCCTATTTTGCAGAAATAGAAACAGGTACCCAAAGACATTACTTAACTTGTCCAAGAATATCAAATATGAAGTAGTAAAGTTAGAAATTGAACCCAGCTTTCCTGACAATAACTGTGCCTTGTTTTAGCCACTAGGTGGCTTTTATAAAGGTGACAAGTCTAAATTGTAGCATGAGAAAAATATTTAAGAAAAAATATTCCATGACCTTTTTAAAAATAGTTTTCACTTATATTTCAGAGATATAGAAAATTGATGTTGAACATATAAAATAAGTATAATTGAAATTGTGAGTTTTTAATGTGGACAATTGAAATATAAGGGTACTCCAGAACTTCTAGGTAATTCTAGTACTGAACAAGGAAATGCTTTTGCTGAAAAAGAATAATTCAACTCTGCATAATTTAAAATTGAAAATGTCTGGTAGTATACATTAACACTCCTAAGTCAGGGCTAAAGTGGCAATACAGTCATTTTTATTTTTTTTATTTTATTTAAACATAAAATAATAGTGAAAGATACATAGATCTTTGATAATTATATACAATGCTTCCTAGCTAATTACTAAAGTCATATACTACAGACAAATGTAGAAAGCAGAAGTAATAGGCTAGAGCCCCTGAAATTGACTCTCAACTTTTAATTCACAAAATGAAAAGACATCTGGATGAATTACTTTCTCTATTCTGTCTTCAAAATGTATACCCACTTTGTATGCAAAAAATCTTTCCAGAAGGAAGTTGCTCAAGAAGCAGTGAGTATGTAAATTCATTATTAGATTACTGTAAATACCAATACTGCATCCTGTTGTTGCTTCTTTAAGAAAGCAGAGTAGTCACCACAATGTATTTGCTATAATGTAAACTGAATATTTGCCTGTGCACAATAGAATGAATAATTTGGTAATCAATAATAATATGAATCTTGATGGTATATATGTTTTGCATAGCCTTTCATTTTCCAAACAAGTTATGGACACAGGATAACAGTAACTTTTCCATACTAATGAGATGCAATGGTTGTGTGGAAGAATTGAGGATTCAACTGAACAAAAATTTCTTTGAAATGCCAAATAAAATCAAATGAAGAGCAATTTTAATTGCTTTTTGCATTCAGAACAAATCAAGAGATATTCTCATCCCAAAGATCTTCATCACATGCCATCAATAACATCACACACATATTTTTTTAACCCTTCATAGTCCGTGTCTGAGCTGGCAAAATGAAATGATTTCTTCTCATTGTTCACAATTTCAATGTACTAAAGCACTTGTAGAACTAATTGTAGTACTAATTTTCATTTAGTTTCATTTAATTAGCAATTTTTTTTCAAATACATCTGCAAGATATTATTATTGAGACAGAAAGAACATTGTGTTAGGAAGAGGGGAAGACATCTAGATCTAACTGGCTGGTATTATTGGGTAAATCACATAAACTCTCTGAACTTGTTTTCTCATTTATAAAAGAAGGGGGAGATGCTTTCTAAGGCTATTAAAATTCTATTTTCCTTCTGATAAATATTTTATTTGCAATTTTTGCCATACGATCAAGCCAACATTTATACAGAAAGTAAAATCATTGCATATGAATGTCACCTGCACATTAAATTCATAGTTTAATCATCTTTCTGAACATGATTTCCATTCCGGCTTACTCTCCTAAATTGTTGACCAATCTCAGCGTTTTAATAATTCACCAGTGGTCCTGAGCTTTTGTTTTTGGGAAATTTTTATGAATGATTCAAACTCTTTTCCTTTTATTGGTCTGTTGAGGTCTTCTCATTCTTCCTGGGTTACTGTAGGCAGTTTTCATGTTTCTAGGAATTTGTCCATTTCATCTAGACTATTAATTACTGGCAAACAATTTTTCTTAGTATCCTCTTATAATTCTTTTATAATTTGGTGGGATCAGTAGTAATGTCCGCCTTCTCATTTGTGATTTTATTTATTTGCATCCCCTCTCTTTTTCTCTTTGTCAGCTTAGCTAAAGGTTTATTGGTTTTATTGAATGTTTCCAAGAACCACATTTTAGTTTCTTTGATTCTCTCTATTGAGCAGTTGTGGCCACCTTGGGAGACTGGCCATAATGGGATCTCTTCCTCTGCTTTTTCTGGACTCTTTATGCTGTGCAAGCAATAAAGGGATAAATTGGTGTCTCTTCTATGGCACAATGTGGAGCATGTGGAGCTGCCATCCATCAACCTCAACCTGGAGCTGTTATTGGCCGCCCTGGAGATCAGCTGTGATGTAGCTCCTTCCCTTCTTTTATGCACTCTTTGGCTGTATAAGCAACAAAGATGCTATTTGCCCTTCTGGACTCTATGCTGTGTGAGTAATAAAGAGGTCCTTTGCTGAAAGTTTTTGTTGTGTCCATAAGCCTGTACTTCCATGACACACTGCTGTAGAAACTGGCTTCAAAACATCTTGTGATACTGAAACTATTTTTATTATTTATGCCAGACTCTTCTTGTCAATATCCTGAATACACTTCAGAAAGGACTGTGATTCAGTGGTCAAGAGTTTAGACTAATTTTGCTGAGGCACAAGTCTACTTTTCTCAGACATTTCTGGAATCAATAAATTTTTGCCAATAAACTAAAACATAAAATCTGAAATATATTATTTCAATTAACTTTTTGTTACCTGTTTGATTTTTAAAAATTTGTTGACACACACACAATACACTATATATATATATATATATATAATTTTTCACGAAGGGTGACAAATAAAAATATATTGGGAAACTGGACAATAAGACTGTCCAAATTTCCCTTCATTTATTAAGATGTTTACACATTACTGAAATATTAATAGGTTGTCTCAAGTTGTCCCCAGATTGCCTCTATGTAAATCTGGTTGACAAACTATATAGGGACACATCCTGAATACTCCTGTCTACGTCTCATATTTACTAATTTTTTACCACAATATTCATTCTTTTCTTGAACATTATCGCTGGAGAAAAATAAATGCTAACATTTTAATTGAAGTTTATATGCACATGGACCTGCGTATAAACTTCAAAGGAGTGCCTGAGAATAGGAAAACATTGTCTTTAGAAAAAATTGCAGCTGTTTTTTTTTTGGTTGTTGTTGTTAAATTAATTTGTGATGTTTTTTTGAAGATTTGCCCAAAGCATAATGGGAATGTGAAAAATAACTATGGTTACATTAAGTGTTAAGTTCGACTGAACGGACATATTTTTTACCTGCTCTGCTATTTATGAATTTGTTTTTTGGTGAGATATGTGAGGATGGGCTTTCTTTCTTGGTGTTGGCTAGTTCTTGTTCAATTGAAACCCCTGGAATTTACATAAGACTCTATTTTGTAGTAATAGTTGCTATTGTTGTAGAAATGACTATCTTTTTATCTCTTACTTATTTAGATTTTAATTTTTTTTCTTTCAACAGCATGATTGCATGAGATTTTTTTTCCCAATTTGAGCTTTTGAAAGTGTTGGAATTTGTTGTCAAGGCTGTGTGGGTGCACAACCTGAGAAAATCAGAAGTGTTTGGGCTTTTTCTATCACTATCAGTTAGCTGCTATGTACATGAAATGAATTCCCAAGCAAAACAAAAACAAAAACTAAACAGGTTATGAAAATGCTTATCTATGTATGAGAAAAACATGTTGTAATTTTGTGGTTATAATAATTGTTTAAGATTGCCTGTTCCTTGACTTCTGCTATTTGAATAGTCCACTTTCCTTTCCCATTTGCCTATATTTTATCAGGGAACTGATTTGGGTAAGTTTTAAAAATAAGATGGGTTAGCATTTGAGACCTTGTAAAGGTGATTTCTCAGAATTTAGGTTTTATGGGCTTCAGGCATGACTTTATGAAAGATCAAAAAGAAGGCATCCTGCCTGAAATTTCCACAACAGCAGAATGGACCTCTTATTTCCTTTTTTCCACCCAGTATATTTATATAATTTTTAGAGATATAAATAAATACATTATATAAATCTTCTGTTCAATTGTTCAAACTTATTTCATCATTGTCTTGAAAAGAAAGTGAAGGTATGATGTTTCTTTTTTTTTAATTTTATAATCTTTAAACATTGCCAAATATTTTTAAAGCACAGAGTATTTTTTTTAAGTTGTATAAAGCTTCATTTCAATTATATCAGTTCAATATAGTAAATCATGGGCTAAACACTTTATCAAATATAGACTTGTATAAGACAGTTTCTACATTCAAGCAACATTGTTCTTTGTGAATAGAGGGATAAAAATCGATTAAGAAAACATAACATAAGTGTTAAAAGGCTTTAAAGGACAGTACATTCACACTATATTGAAATTGAAAATTTCCATCTAGTGTTCTCAATTCTGAAATTATCTATAATGATGAAAAGAATCTATTACTTCATAAAAATATTTAAAACTAATCTGACATGACTGCTTAGACCAAGCAATGTTTTTGTGTGTTACATATTGCAGTTTTTCACATATTTTCATACTTTCCTTATTTTGAGATTGTTATAAAAGAGTTTTCTTTCTAATTTACTTAAATTCATTTTTCAACTTTATTTTAAATAATAAATACTGCTGCCAATGGAGATGTTATCTGTATACTGTAACATCAATCAGATTCACATATGAAGGCAAAATATTTCCCTAAAAATAATTTGTTTGTATGGTAAAATATACTTGTATAGTCAGGTCACAGAGCAAGTTAAATCAATAGAAAACACACAGGAACCACTGTTCATGTTTATTTGGATGGGTGAGGAAAGTAAGGAGCAGGGTCAGTAAATTTACTGAATATTCACAAAACCATAATTGATTCTATTTTTCCTCATTTCCTTTGAATCCTGTTTGGACTTTTGAATTAAATGATGTTAAATGAAAATAGCTACAGAACCAAACAGGTTATGGAAATAATTTAATTATATTTGGAGACCCTGAAATAGTGAGGTGATACTACATTTCCCTTTTTCTTCTTTTGTTGGAGTAAATGTGCTTAAAATGTCACTCCTCTGAATTAATTCTTTAGGATTAGCCTTAAATGTTACTTCTTCTGGAAAACCTTACCTGGCTTCCAAATAGATTAGTTTGCTTGCTCTTGCTTCATGTCCTCTTAGAATCCCATACTTCCATTTTCCACACTTACTGGTAATTGTGCATTTATTTCTCTTATTTCTTTTTCTGGGTTCTAATCTCTATGAGGGCAGAGAGCTCCTTTTTTTGCTTGCCATTGAATTTCTGTTGCCTAATACAGTGTTAGAAACAACAGTACATAAAAATAACATATTAAGTGAATAAATGAACTCTAATTCTTTGAACTTCATTGGCTTGTTTTTCACGAACTTTTTAATATAACTTCTTGAGTATTGTTTGTCCTCATACTTTGTTCTCCTTTCTTCTCTCTTTCTCTCACTTCCTCTCACATTTGTACTGATACATTATTCATTATTTATTCAATTGTGTATTAATATTTTCAATATGTTAGGACATGTGTTATAGCAAAGGACTAAAAAGACAAGCTTCCTCTCATGATTCAGTATGGAATCCATCACATTTTGAGGCAAATTAATTCAATAATGTGATTTGTTAGGATATCTGTTTAATTGTGAAAAAATGTCAGCACCCAGTTGATACATATTTTTCTATATTTCATATTGTTTTTGAAAGTACATATATTGGGAATCATGCAAGTAAATAAAAAATCAAATATAACTTAGTCAAATCTGATGATCTCTGACCCATTCTACTTGTATTACCTTGGACAAGTTATGTGATCTCTTCAAGCATCAGTGTGTTCAGGTAAGAATTCTCAGAGTATGTAGGAGACATGAAAAGAGATAATGTGCATAAAATATTTTGTATTGATTCACAAATTATAAATGGTCAGTGTTTATGGTCTTTTGCTACTATAAAAGAAGTAAATGCACAGTAAGCATTGCCTGTTCAATTGAGGTCATTCATTTTTCATTGGTCTAGAATGATTTAGTTCTGAAGTTTTCAAGCAGAACACACTTGGGTTGAATGATATTTCAAGACTCATTTCATCAATTAAATGTTATTAGAATTATAGAAATATTTTTATTGTATATAATAGTACCTGTTGTAGGGGATGGTCTTAGTGCAGCCTGCTGCTGCCTTTCCTTATGACCCATAAATAAACCCTGTCTCAGAACTATGTTAGTGTGACTCCTAAAAGGATGACAAATGTGTTTTGACTCCCTTCTTGGGATTACCTTGAGGTAAAATATATTCCCTAGCAGAGAATGGCCTTCCTTCTGGAAAACTCCTTTCACTATTTTCCTATATATCTTCCCTGGAGACAATCTGGCTAAAGCAGGTAGCATTTTACGGCATCCAATTCATCTCTGGTGGTATATCTACTCGAGGCACGGAGGGAGTGGTGACCCTCCACTACAACGTCCTTGTACTATGTCCCAAAAGGGCTGTGCATATCAGAACTCCTGATGTCAGCCAGAAGATTAAGACCACTCGCCAAGAGGGACCAATGCCCAGTAGTGAAGCTGGCTTTGCTCTGTCTCGTCTCTAAGTTAGTCATGGATTTGCTGGTATTATAGTCGGTTTTCATCTCTTTGACATCTCCCTTTTCTGACAGATAGTTTGACACAAACCAGGATACCAACAGTTCCACACAGGCAGAGGTACTTTTATGAGCTTCATTTAGATTTTTCAATTTATGTAACTTGAATAAGGATATGCACATAGAAATTAACACACTCTAGTTGTTTTCTGGCAAATAACTCTACCCTCAATTGAACTTAACTATATTCATGTTTGCCTATTCCAACATTTGATTTTTCTCAATCTGAGATAAAAAAATGTGAGACCCTCAACTCTATGTACTTAGTATAGTCTTCAAATGTGTTCCAGTTACATCTTTTTTTAGTAGAGGATAAATAATTTTTCACAGTCCTATTAAAAAGCCTATCACTGACTCAAGAAACAATGAAAATATTAAAAATACAGCAGATAAAGTAAACACACAATTAAACACTTGGAATTTTTTCTTATCTTTTTTTTTTAGGGTGTTTGGAAGTGTGGGACACTGATTTACTCATTGTATTATGTGTGTGTGTATATATATATATGTACACCCTAGAAAACAGAAATGATCAGGACACAAAAACACATTTGATTGAACATACAACTATCAACATGAGTACAAGTCAATAATTTACTTGTTAATATGAATCAAATATAACAACTTTTGTTTTATTAAATATAAAAGATAAAAAATGTAAACTTCCCTTAATTAATTCAGATTTCTCTTATGAAACATTGTATAGAATTTGAATTCAGGCAAATAATTTGGTGTCTGCCACTTACTTTAAATAATTCTGAAACAAAACATAAAGAATAAAGTTTCAAAATGCTTGGCCTTGCAAGATATTTCCTTGGCCCTTAGCAGTGTGAAGGGAAACTGCCCACTTCTCTCTCTAGGACCTAAATCGGCTTTGATCATTCCCCGGGAGCTCCGGGGACAGCTCTCTTATACTTTGTGCCACCCACAAAATGCTCGGCTGATGTGAGAAGTTCCCTTGCCTGACCCCTCCGGTGTTCAGTGAGGGGCTTTCTCTTCCCCTTACTGTTTCAAACGCTTCCCACCGTCTTCCACACACCAGAGCAGGGGACTGGGGGAAGTCCCAATGGAGTTTTATTATCACTTTACATTTTTGGTTTTTGGTTGTTTTGTATAGACCAAAGCAAAGAAAATAAAAGTCACACACAAGTTAAAAAAAAAAATAGGGAGCAACAAATGTTTGGAATGAGTGGAACAATCAGCTTCTCAAACATTGTTAACTTGGTCTATTTCAATAAATGTTCTATTATGAATTGAAAATATTTTTCTTCCACTTTGGGGAACAATCAGAAAGATGAGTGTAATTTCTTGATTGGGGTATTATCAGATATGAATGAAAGTCACATTTGCAGATTAAACCCTGACAGTCCAATGTATCTACCTAAATTGTTCCTGTGATCTATTCTCTCCTTAACCTCTTCCAGACTGAAACAAGAAGCCACAGCATATTCACATACATAAATATCAACTCACCATATATTGATAACACATGCAGATTGGGTATATACTATACTAAAAGAAAGTATGATATTTTGAAGATCATATTATAATCTTGTCCATATTATAATATTACAGATTTTTGGAATATGCATAACAAAGAACAAATCATAATAAATCTATTATAGTTGTCCCATCTGTTAACTAGATTAGCAATGACAGTGACATAGCAATTCAAATGCTTTTAAAGTGGCTATGATTAGTAATAACAATAATAGCTATTATTATTATAAAACAAGGATTTCTATTTCTTACTCATTTATATGAGTGCCTTTTTCAGGATTCTGTCTTAATACTTAATATACTAAAATTTTTAATATGTATTTTATATTAAATTATAATAGAAAAAAATTGATATTGTGTATGGATTTATGAGTATTCAAAATGAATTGCTACCACAGCTACGGAACAGACATATGTGTTCCACAAGAGTATACTTCTGGTATATATTAATTTTATTATAAAGTTTTCAAACCATTTCCCCCAGAATATAATAAATTTAAAAAAGCAATTTAGAAATTACTCAGAGAAAAGTGATTTGCCTAGCAATCCCATGAGTTAAAATTATGTCCTTGAGAAATAATTGAAAATAAAACAGACTTCATTAAGTGAGAAAAATAAAGCCCCATATTAACATATCACCCAAATTCCAGCAATACAAGTAACAAATCACTAGAGACCCCAAATCACATGTTTCTAACCAAGGTTAATTTCTTTAATATTTTGAATACAAATAAATTATAGTCTAGAAGAATGAATGCAATATTTCTTTGCTTTGTCACTAAGTTATCAAAATGTCATGGGAAAATAACATATTTAAAATTTTATTATCCTGATAAATCCCACTGGACTGTGCAATAAATGATTGTATAGTCAGAAAATATTTGGTAGATAATTTTGGAAATCTTTGCGCATATAATGATTAAATCCCAGTAACATTTTTCTTGAGACAGAGTAGCCATTCATCCAAAGCTGTTAGAAAATAAAAAAAGCATGTTCACATAAAGTAATTTCCTTTCTTTCTATTTGAAGAGTATATTATGGTGGCTAAATAATTTATTTCTAGTGGAAATACATTCTCAGAAAATATCCATATTATTCTAACTTTAGTTTACTTCCGGTCAACGTATATTTATGGGACATCTATAATGTACAAAACTCTATTCTGCAGATTTCTATTGGATGTATAAAATGAGGAAGACATAATCTTGTTTTAGAAAGCCAAGAGGGAAAGGAAAATCTAATTATAATGGAGAGAGACACATCTGAGTTGGGTCTTGAAAAGAGGCAATGTGAAAAACGTGAAAACATACATGGAAAATATTTCAGATAGAAGGCCACATAAGAAAGAGGAAAAGGTGGGAAGAACTGAACCTATAATAAGAACATATAAAATTAAAACCTGCTAACTCCCCTTTTAATTGAAGAGGAACACTTCCACATGTATAGACAAATTGTCCTCAAAACCACCCTGTTTTATAAACAGGGCTGGTATTTCATATGTGTATGTGTGTGTATGTTGTAGAAAAGAAAATATTGACCTTTCAAAACCACTATGGCGATTAATAACAAAACTAGAAATGAATCCTGTTTTTCAGCTACTAGGAATTCTCTTCTCACTCCACTATGCTGTTTTTCATATTATTCTTGGATTATGCTTAATGAGCACTATTCCATAAGCAAAAATAGAAGATAGGAACCAAACTTTATGAAGAAAGGCCTCACATCCCAAGTAATTTTCCAGAAACCAACCGTACAATTAATAAATAACTAGCATGGTGTGGACTCTTAAGTTTCAGTTATACAGTTGTGGTTTTTTTTAAACAATTTATTGAAGTATATCATTCATACATGAACATACATAAACTATAAGTATTCAGTAAACATTATATGAAACTACAAAACAAACATGCATAATATCATACAGGGCTCCCACACATCACCCCACCACAAATACTTTGCATTGTTGTGAAACATTTGTTAACAAATTATGAAAGAGCATTGTCAAAGTATTACTACTAACTATAGTCCGTATCTCACTCCCCTATACTTTTTTTAAAGGATTTATTTATTTATTTACCTTTATCCATTTTTACCACCTCCCCTGACCCCACCCCTGTTTTTGCTGTTTTTGTGTCCATTTGCTGGGCAACTCTCTGTGTCCGTTTCTTGCCCTCTCTTCTCATCCTTCTCTTCCTGTCTTCATTGGGATTTGCTCCTCAGAATCTCCGATGTGGGAGAGAGGGGTCCTATTGTCTGCGTCCCCTTAGTTCCTGATTTTTTGGCCTGTCTCCTCTTGGTTCTCCCTTGTGACACTCTCCTGTTACGTCATCATCTTGCTGCATGGCTCACGGGGCCTGACAGCGCACCCATACGTGGGGCCTAGGGGGCTCACCTGCTCGTGGGGCCTGGTAGCTCACACGCCTTCTACATTCTTCTTTTTTAAATTTTTACCAGGAGGTCCTGGGGATCAAACCCAGGTCCCTCCATATGGAAGATGGATGCCCAACCATTTGAGCTACATCTGTCCCCCTGTTATATCTCTTAAGGTTGACCAAAGATACCTAGAGTTACAGTCATTTCCCATACAGGATGGTCATATAATAAATCAGGCTTAGTTTATCACCCACATTCTAAAAACCAGACCTAGGGAGAAAAACTAGGTCTGGGGACACATACATGGTTTTTAATACAGTGAATGTTTAGCCTGCTCTGATTATCACAAAATCAGTACAGTGAGAATATTCGCATTATATACAGTTTTATTGAGTCAAACAAGAAAGAAAAAAAATGTCAAATTGCAAGTTCTCTGAGAAAAAGCCTTCAACAATAGTGAGAAATGCATCATGAATATATTGTCAGACTCAGCCATGAAGTCTAAATGTGGAAAGGGAGAAGTTATTGGGATTAAAAAAAATAACTTTTCAACAATTTTCTGTGTCATTGTGAGAAAACCCCTGATTAAAAGAAATAAAAAAAAAAAAAAACAATGGAAAATGCATAAAATATCATTTAAATTCATTTTGTAAAAGATTTTCTAGAAAATTGATTCAGTAAGTGTCACCACTCTGGAACATTTGCTAATGAACTGTAAACTAGAAATATAGTAAACGTTCAACAAAGGTGAGTTTTAACACACCAAAATATTTATCATAAAATGGAATTCTTTGAAAGTAAACTCTAAATACTTTTTCATTATTAATGTATATTACAAGATTTACTCCAATTTTTGATCCATAACTTTCTGCATTTATCCATGCTATAAATACTTCCTTCTATTAATTTCCATTCCTTAAAGGTCATTTATATATATATATATATATTTTTTTTTTATGTTTGCAGTAATTTAAAATTCCAGGAAGTAACTTTTGGTCATTTTACTGCATTATTAAATGTGAAGATATGTTCAACAAAGTGAACCATGTTTTGGATATTCCATTTGTTTTTTGTCTCTATGAAGGTGATTTGGGGGCCACAATATTATACTCAGGCTCAGTGATTCATGACAAAGATGCAGAGAATTCAGAAAATCCATTAAACTATCAGTTACAGTTTATTACAGTAATAGATACAGATTAAAATCAGTGCACTGAGCAGAGTCCAGGAGACACCAGGTGCAAGCTTTATGATTCCCTCTACCAGAGAAGCCTTATGGACAGCACTTCTCCAAGAAATTATGAGTGGCAATACACACACAGAGTATTGCCAACCAGTGAAGCTCACTTGAGCTTTGTGTCCAGTGTAATTATTGGAGGTCAATCATGTAAGCATACCTGACTGCCCACATGGCTGATCTTGTCCCCATTCCCTCTAGGGTTTGAGCTAATACAGGGTGGCTGAATACCTCCTTCATAAATCACATTGTTGACATAAGCTATCTGGCATGGCCCAAGAACACCAGGTAAACAATGGCACTATTATCAAGCAGGATATTCCAAGGGCTTAAGTGGCTATCCTGCAAGAGCCAAGCAAGGGCCAAATATTTCTTTGGTATCTTCAGGATGTGGGCAAACCAGACTTGCTGACTTAGTCTTTACTGAGCAGGGGAAAACAGGCTGATCTAAGTCCTAAGTTTGTAGGGCAGGCTGGCAGCCTAGAAATCACAGTAATAATTGATATTGCAATTCTGAATCCAAAATCCAAAGGGGAGATGAGCAGGTTGGAAATTGGAGGAGAGTTGATGTTGTAGTCTTGAGGCAGACTTCTTCTTCATCTGAAACCTCAATTCTTTGCTCTGATTGGATGAAGCCCAACCACAATATTGAGCTAATCACCTTAACTTAAAGTCAACTGAGTATAGATTCAAGGCTCAATTTCAAAATACCTTCACAGTAATATCTAAGCAGTGTCTGACAAAAAAATTGGTAACCACAGCCTAGCTAAGTTGACAGATAAAATTAATCATCACAAATACTCTACCTTTAAATAATTCTCTGCTCTGGTGAAGAAAGGAGTTAGACCTAAAGCCTTGTATGCTACTTCTCCCCTGCAGTGATTTAATATTTACTTCCCATCTGTCTAAGGTTATCCTCAGCAGTGATTTCTACACCCTTTTCCTTTTCTAACTTGCCCTATTGACAAGTTGGCTACTTCTTACAAAGAAGCAGATCTGTATGTTTTGTTATTTAGCCTTCTTTCCTGCCCCCACCACCTTTTAAATTTCCTGAAATATTGCTTAAATCAGCTGAAACTTAAAAATGGACTGAAGGGATTTGGATTTGCTTGCTTTTACCTCTAGGCTAAAAACTATTTTACAATATATCTTTTGTTTCCTTTTCCCCACCATTTCATGAATTCAAACTAGTATTTTTTGCAATATTTTCTGAGCTTTCTCATGCACTGAACCACCAAAGCATTTCCATTTTGCACATCAAGATACATGTTGTAAAATGAGCAAAGCTCATATCTTAGGTCCTTTTGGTAGTTTTCAAAGAAATTTGATATGAGTGAGATTAACTACTACCCCACAAACTCACTATCATGTTAAAATAGAAGCAAATTTAAAAAAATATAGTGACCCACATGTAGACATCAAACAAATATTTATAAGCAAGGAAAGAGAAAACACATTATGAAATATTTTCTAGAAATTTGATAAAATCTCAGTTCTCAATCTTATTAGGTCCTTTGATTACAGATTAACATGAAAGATCCACACAAAACACAAAACAGAAAATAATATTCTGGAAGCAAGATTCTATTATGTTTAAGATACCCATCAGAGAACTAAAAATCCTTCAAAAAACAATCTCTTTGTCAGTTCTGCTTATGGACCAGTTTCTGGCTTTCTTAGGTTATATATCCTCCCTTTAAAGAATAGTAATTATCCAAAAGTATTATAGCTAATTCAAGTCTAGTGAATGTCTTTAATTTTAAATTGAGAAATCACTTCTAATATTCATCATATTATTTAGCAAGTCAATGTATTCGCTAATAAAAATACATTTTTTACTTTCACTTGGTTAATGAGGAAATCCTAAGCCTATTGATCTAACTATGGAGAACAGAAACAATTTAGTAGTTACCTTTGTGTTATGGCCTTTCTGATATAATAAGAGCTGACCACACCTGGATTGTATTTTCTTAATTAAAGCAACTGTTTGTCCCAAGACTTTAAGTTTAAATTATCTAGTTCAGACTTAATAACACACTTTCTATATGTCAGTGCTGAAGCCTTGAAATCTTTTCAAATAGCATACAAACATCAAGAAATGTTCAATTTACTTTTGGAGATACTGAGATACTGGCTCAATCCCCAAGATCTGAAAGGGGATGTATCCACTCTCAGCTTCCCATATGTTGTTTCTCTTGGTAGTGCTTTTCATATTTTATGTGTCAATGATCACTGCCATATTAAGAAAAATCATTTTCTGGTGTGACTTCTTATTTTTAGCTTATGTCAAGGAGAATTATAATGGCAGATCTCTCTTCCCCCAGCATTCTTCAAACAAATATCTATATAGTCTTTCTTGAAAGTTTTCTTTCTTTTGGTCTCTTTCTGTGACTTTCTTCCCTTGCCCAATTTTTTTTTTAATTATGTTAGTTTGATATTATTTCAGAGTTATAGAAAATGTGAATAATATCCAACCAAGAACATGTATTTATTTAGTTGCCATGTCTGTTTATGTTCCCTTAATATAGAATGGTTCCTCAGTTTTTCATTATCTTTCATGACTCTAACATTTTTCAAGAGTACATTGCAATTATTTGAGGAATGAACCTCAAATTATAAGTGCTTGGTGTTTCCTCATGATTAAATGCAAGTTATATATTTTGATTGGTGTCCTGGAGGATATATTTGGTATTCTTCTCTGTGTATCTATCAGAAGACACATGATGTCTATTTGTCCGATTATAGGTAATATTAACTTTCATCACTTGCAAGCCCAGAGACCTGATATATTAATTAGACTCCTTTTCTGCACGCACCTGTTACCCTTCCACACAAAATAATTCACTAAAATGTGTTGTTCTTACTTTCCATATAACTCTGAAATCTATCTCCTGATTCTCATAATCTCTTCAACTATCATGATAACTTGTAACCTTTATAATACATCATTGCAGCAAATTTCTACCTGTCCGCTCTGTCTCCATCACTGTTCTTCTTTTATTTATTCTTCATATAGCTGCCATTGTCAGTATTCTAGAATATTAAGTCTTTGACTGCAAGAGCCTTGCCTCTTTTGTTCACCACAGTGCTAGAATAGTCTTTAGAACATAGCAGGTATTCAATTAATATTGGCTTGATAAATAAATAAAATGCTAGTTTTAAAATGCAACTCCAAAACTTAAAATCCCTCTGTTTTTTTCTCATGATTTACAGACTTTCTTCAAACGTCTTGGAATAGTAAAAAGAATCCAACTTACTATTCCAAATATAGCACTCACCGCCTTTAATATGTCCTATTGCACCAGTGATGAAAAATTATTTTTTTTTCCACTTAACCCATCAATCTATTTTATGACAACACAATTTCATATGTGCTGTTACTCAGGCCCTTTTGCTCTGTTTTTGAACCAGATAAACTTATATTTTAAAATTCAGCTCAATTCTTGCTTGATCTCCATGAATCTCTTGTTTTGTGCAGATGTATTTTTTTCTGTGATCCAGTAACATATTTCCATCAAAACACTTAGTTCACTGAACTGTAATTGCTGCCATATTTTTCTGTCTCCTTTAGGTTGAGAACATTTATTACTTATATTTGTATCTCCAGATCCTGAGTAATTGTTATAGTCAATATATATTCAATGAAAAGTGAATGTTGAACTCCACATTCAAATAAACATTCCCCCACATTTATTTTCTTTGCTATTGCAGTTCTCTTCAGAACTCAGTTGTTATCTCCTCCAGGAAAAGCAGTCTATTTTCCTTTTTGGAATTCAATGATTCCTCTTTATCACAACACTCAATGTTTTTCATTACTAAAACATTTCAATCAATCTTTATTTGTAGTATAATGACTCTTTATTCTTTCTGTTTCCCAAAATGAAATACAAACCCAATGATAACAAGATCTATGTTTTAGGTCTTACTATATAGGCTATGGTAATTACATTAACAATAATACCTTAAGGGAAAAGCAGCAATACATTGAGCAATTGTCAGAGCTTTATTAAAGATACAGACCGTTGAATACACAAGTCATTAAACCCTTTGGGGGAAGCATTTTTATGGAAAATAAGGAAAATACATTCTATTGTATAACAAAGTATAGAATTGGCTGTGTTGTAAACATGGCCTTATTGGTCATAGTATTTATGTTCAGATCAAAAAGACATATTTTATGCCTACTATTGTTTTTTATTTTGGTGAATTGTTAGTTAAATATAGATCGTGAAAGATTATTTCTTGATTCACAGTTTATATATTGTGATTACATGCATTATCTCATGTTTATACTTAATATTATTCTGTAAAGTAGGAATTACCATTTGAATTTTACAGGAAAGTAAACTGATACTCACAAAGTTTAATTTACTTTCCTAAGTTAGAGTCCATCATATCTTCAATTATCAGAGCAATGTTCAATTGTGAAATCATGACAATACAAGCAGAAGGGAAAAGATGTAATGATTTGGCATTGTATAAGTCAGCCAAAGGGGTGCTGATGCAAAGTACCAGAAATCTGTTAGCTTTTATAAAGGGCATTTATTTGGGGTAGAAGCTTACAGTTACCAGACCATAAAGTTTAAGTTACTTCCGTCACCAAAGTATTGCCATGTGTTGGAGCAAGATTGCTGCTGATGTCTGCTAGGGTTCAGACTTCCTCTTCCTCTTAAGGCTCCATGGTCCCAGCTTCTTCCAATATCAGCTGTAGGTTGACATAAGTCTCATCTCTCTCCTGGGGCTTTTTTCTCTCTGGGCTCAGCTGCTCTGTTCTCTCTACAAGGTCAGCTGTAGACTATCAGGTGAACAGCTCCTCTCTCTTCCCATGGCCTCTGCTGTGTCTAATGGAGACTTCTCTCTTTCCTCAAATATCTGCTTTTACGTGTGTTTACTTCCTGGGGCTTCAGCTCAAAACTTCAGCCTCCCTTCTCTGCAGTGCGGTTTTTCTGTGAGTCCCTGCCCACAAAGGGGGCGGGGACTCAACGTCCTACTTATGTGGCCCAATCAAAGCCTTAATCATTATTTGATTAAGTAAGAGTGAAACCTCTGAATCCAATACAATCTAATGTATCACTAACACAGAGGAGCACACCAGATTACAAACACAATCATTATTTCTTTTTGGAATGCATCAGTAATATCAAACAGCCACAGGGATCTTACTGTGATTCTTCAACATGTGGGACAGGAGCTAGGGAAGCTTTCCCTAGTACAGAAGCTAACTAAGGTGCTATAAATCTGTATCATATAGGAAAACATTCCCTGGTATAGAACTAATTGTGGGTGCTGTAAATCTATATCATACTCCAAAACATTCAGTAGACAGATGAGAGAAGTCACTTATTTAATTCAAGGTTAGCTTGTGAGATGCCAAATGAGTAAAGTACAAAGTGCAAATTAATCTGAGATTCCCATAACTCTGATTTTGTAATTTAGAACATTAATCAAATATCATCAGATGCCCCATGCTTAGTGTGAGTCTAAAGAAGAGTGGTGGCAAGAGTTAAGTATGAAAGCAGGTCTTCTTACCCTGGTTTCTAAGATAGAACATGGTCACCTTATAGCAGTATTCATGAAACAGGCATGTGGAAAGCACTTTTAGAAAACAACGTTAAGTAACTGCCTCATGTGGACATGTCTCAAGTATATTGGGCAGAAAAGGGGAGTGTTAGTAAACCCATCATTGAAAAGTGAATTGACAGTCATTGATGAGCTTTGAATGTCAGTCTTTGGTCATCACAGATACTACTTTGCAGTCATTTCAACTGTTATTTTCAGACATTTGCTGAATAACAATTGGTGAGTAATTATAGTCTTCACAATACCAAGCTCTTTTCAAAACCTCCCTACAGTTTTAAGAAAATATCCATTTTCTCATTCTCCCAGTTTTAAAACATTGGCATCATATTTGAAAATAAATGATGCTTTATTATTACTCACTGCAATATTAGTAAGTTATTCTACACATGCATACACATGCTAATTTTATAAAAAATTCTTCATTCTCTTCATTACTACTGTAGTTCAGGCTCTCATTATTGCATGGCTGAATGGTAAGAGGAATATTCTAAATTTTTCCTATTCCTAAACTCACACATATTTTCAATGTCATACTTTGATCAAACTTTTTATAGGACTATGTTGTCCATATAACTTCCTTGTTAGAAGTTATACAGGGAACTTTAGAGATTTCATTTGAATATTTTAAAAAGTATCACATAGTGTTTTTTTTAATTAAAAAAAATGCTTTAAAAATGGTTTTCTTGCTATTTTTCAATTCTTACTAAGTTAGGAAAATTTGGGTATATGTTTTGCTTCTTAAAAATCTCAGGGGAGCAGGAGTAGCTCAGTGATTTGAGCACCTGCTTCCCATGTAAGAGGTCCCTGGTTTAATCCCCAGTACCTCCTAAAAAAATTTATATATATATATATATATC
>JAQZBX010035841.1:0-24414 GCA_029593785.1 Cabassous unicinctus
TATTATATCATATTATGCAAGCCATGCTCTTGAAATGATAATGTTCTGTATAAATGAAAATGCTATGTATAATACTCAAACACTTTCATATATACTTCAAAATTTCTTTCTAGACAATAACAATTGTGGCAGCAAAATATAGCTAAAAGTTAAAATATGGAATATGTGCTAATTTCACTGGGGGTGTGTATTAGTCAGGGTCCTTTCGGGAAGTGGAATCAACAGGAGATATCTGTCAATAAGATTTTATAAGAGTCTCTCACACGGCCGTGGGGATGCACAAGTCCAGGTTCCGCAGGCAGGCTGCAAGCCAGGGTCTCCAAAGAAAGTCCGATGAAAGGTCCTTGATGAGTTTCTGAGAGAAGTTGGCTGTCCAAAGACAAGCTGGGAAATTCTCTCTGAATGTTGAAATCACTTCTCCTTTTAAGGCATTCAACTGATTGGATAAAAGCGTCACCCATTGTTGATGCAATCTCCCTGATTGATGCAGATGTAATCAGCCATCCATGTGGTAAACTCACTGGTGATCGAAGTCCATAAATGCTCTTGTATTACAATTAGCCCAGTGCTTGCTGGACCAAACACTTGGACACAATTACCTGGCTGAGTTGACACATTAGCCTAACTATCACACGCCACCCCTTGTCAACTCGGCAACCTAACACATTACCCTAAACCATACTTAGTCTCTAAGTAAAAACAATAACAGGCAAGCATACATATATATTTCCACCTAACAATGTTCAACTCCCCTGCGTACAACCTGAAATGCATTAATTCCCCACAAAATAGGGTGCAAGTCCTTGGGTAATATTCACTCTTAAACTTGACATCCTTAAATATTATGAGGTGAAATTAATACCTCATATGATAAGGGAAAAGGTTGGGGAAGAAAACAAGAAATTTGTTTTGTGTACATATACAATCATACTCATAATGAAACAAGGAAGAAGGGTTCATGACTATTACAGTCCTCGTTTTTGTAACTGATCATGTGGTCAAAGTTCATATTTATCACTACCTTCTTCCACTACCCATTCCATGTTCCTGTTACTTTCAGCAAGCACTTCAGCTGGCCGTGGTTCTTTGGCTGGTGAGGTGACCCAAACTTTCATTCCCAAAGATTCTGGGCCATTGTTAGTCCTGCTTGAATTGGTTTGTTGCAATTTTCCATTGACTAATCACAGGGCATGGCAGTACTAGGAGAGGGTGATAAAAAACATATTTTTAATATATGCAGTAAATAATCAGATATATGATCTGATCTTAAGTCTCTGTCACTGTGTATTTTTGGATGCCATCCTGTCAATAACATAGAGGAGCTTGAGATCTAGGACCAGACTTCCTGAATGTGAGTCACAGGCTATGTGAACTTCCATTACCTCTCTGTGTTTCCCTCATATGACCTGTAAAGTGGATATATTAAAATTATATATTATTTTAGTTTATTGTGAGAATTACAGAAGACAATAATCTATGTAAAATGACCAAGAACCTTAGCAATTACATAATAAATATTTTAGCTATTATTTTTGACATTATCCAAAATAGTAGTAATTTTTAAATTATGTTTGCCTATTTGGTCTCCAAATTTTAAAATAGAGGCATACCTCATTTCATTGTACTTCCCTGTATTGTACATCACAGATGTTGCGTTTTTTAAAAATTGAAGATTTGTGGCAATCCTGCATCGTTCAGTCTCCTGGTACCATTTTTCCTACACCATGTGCTCAAATCATATCTCCCTGTCACATTTTGGTAATCTCACAATATTTCAAACTTTTTCATTATTATTATGTCTGTTATGGTGATCTGTGATCAGAGATTTTGATGTTAGTATTATAAATGGAGGGGTTCCAAAAACCACACCCATATAAGTAGGCAAACTTAAGTAATAAATATTGTGTGTGTTCTAACAGTTCCACTGAGTGGCTGTTCCTATTGCCATTTAAACAATATTGAAATTAAGTTAATTAATAACTCTAAATGGCCTTTAAGTGTTCAAGGGAAAAGAAGAGTCACACATCTCTCACTTTCTATCAGAAACTAGAAATGGTTAAGTTTACAAAGGAAGGCATGTTGGAAGCTGAGCTAGTCTGAAACCTAGTTTTCTGGCACCAAACAGTTAGCCAAGTTGTAAATGCAAAGGAGAAGTTCTTAAAGGAAATTCAAAGTGCTACTCCAGCGAACACATGAATGTTAAGAAAGCAAAATAGCGTTATTGCTGATATGGAGAAAGTTTTAGAGGCCTGGAATAGAAGATCAAACCAGCCACAAATCTTCCCTTCAGCCAAAGACTAATCCAGAGCAAGGTCTTTTCACTCTTCAATTTTATGAAGGCTGAGAGAGGTGAGGAAGCTTCAGAAGAAAATTTTGTAACTAGCAGAAGTTTGTTCATGAGGTTTAAGCGAAGAAGCCATCTCCCTAGCATCAAAGTGCAAGTTAAAACAGTAACAAGTGATGATGTAGAAGTTGCAGGAAGTTATACAGAAGATCTAGCTAAGATTATTGATAAAGGTGGCTACACTAAACAACAGATTTATAAAGTATATGAAACAGCCTTATATTGGAAGAGATACCATCCAGAAAATTCATAGAGAGGAGAAGTCAATGACTGTCTTCAAAGCTCCAAAGAATAGGCTAACTCTCTTGTTAGGGGATAAAGCAGCTGATTTTTTTTTTTTTTTTTTTTTTGGTTATAACTGTTTTTATTATCCATATTTATTTATTAATATAAGCACTTATTTAATCTTTTTGCCATTTGAATAGAGCTCTTTTACTGATTTTCATTTATAAATTTAATATTACTATATGGAGGTATCAAAATATGCATGGACACTGAACAGAGCAGCTGATGTTTTTAAGTTGAAGCCAATTCTCATTTACCACCCCCCAAATCCCAAAATCCTAAGGCCCTTAAGAATTATGCTAAATATTCTCTGCCTGTGCTCCAAAAATGGAACAAAAATGCCTGGATGACATCACATCTGTTTACAAAACAGTTTACTGGATATTTGAAGCCCACTGTTGAGACCTACTGCTCAAAATAAAAGATTCATTTTGAGATATTACTGCTCATTGACAATGCCCATTTTGTAGTTAATGGATCAAGGATTAATTTTGACTTTGAAGACTCATTATTTAAGAAATACATTACAAAAGGCTATAGCTGCCATAGATAGTGGTTCGTATGATGAATCTTGGCAAAGTTAATTGAAAATCTTCTTGAAAGGATTCACCATTCTAGATGTCATTAAGATCATTCATGGAAGGAGATCAAAATATCAATATTAACAGGAGTCTGGAAGAAGTTGATTCCAATCCTCATGGATGACTTTGAAAAATTCAAGACTTCAGTGGAGGAAGTAACTGAAGATGTGGTGGAAATTGCAAAATAATTAGAATTAGAACTGGAATCTGAAGATGTGATTGAATTGCTGCAATTGCATGATAAAACTTTAAAGGATGAGGCATTACTTCTTATGGATGAGCAAAGAAAAGTTGTTTCTTGAGATGGAATCTATTCCTGGTGAAGGTGCTGTGATCATTGTTGAAATGACAACAAATGCATTTTGTGAGAGGAAGAGTCAGTCAGTGTGGCCAACTTCATTGTTGTCATGTGTTAAGGAGTTGCCACAACCACCCCAACTTCAGCAACCACCACCTTGATCAGTAAGCAGTCATCCACACTGAGGGAAGCCCCTCCACCGGCAAAAAGATTACTACCAACTGAAGTTAGCAGTATATGTAGTGCACATGATGGTTAGCATTTTTTAGCAATAAAGTATTTTTAATTAAGTTACTTACATTTTTAGACATAATACTATTACATACTTAATCAACTACATTGTAGAGTAAACATAACTTTTGTATGTACTGAGAAAACAAAAAAATTCATTTGCCATATTGCAACATTTGCTTTATTGCAATGGTTTGGAACCCAGCCCTCAATATCTCCTAGGTATGCCTGATGTAAAAGAAGCTGTATCAATAAGGGTGAATACACAGTACTAGAATAAAACCTTAAGCAATGGAGACATTTCATTATTTCACCTAACAAGGATACTCAACGGTCAGAATCACATCATGTTCTCCTAAACAAGTCACCAGTAGATTATGGAATTACCATGTTTCATTTCAACAGATAATAACACATCCATGGGCTTAGAGAAGAGCTTTGTCTTAACTTAGCCCATTGTGGCTAAAACGAAATTTGGTTTTAATAAACTCAGGAAGAAAAACAATGTTTCTGAAACCAACAATTTATAATATTCTACTCTGATTTAACTGGCATTTGTTGAGCAGGGAATGGGGGAGATGATTGTTAGCATCATTTTGGTCATGAACAGCTTCTATAGAATAATTAAATGCTAATTATTTGGTAAATGTAGTATCAACAGTATTTGTGTAATTTCCATTTTGAAATTATTAAAATTGCATGCTTTTAAGTCTCATTAATTTTAATAAGCCATTAATTTTAATCAATATGGAAAGATAATTTCTAACAGCTAATTGTCATTTTAAGCCAAGAAACAGAGTTCATAGCAAAAGGGTGACTTAAAAATCCAGAAAAATTAGATTTGTTTAAAGTGTTATAGCCATTCAACATGGACAAAGAGAATAAATATTTAGGGCTGAAATGTAAATTTACATGAATACAAGTTTCATGAAACTGATTCTATGTATATCACCAGGTAAAAACTTATAGCGTTTTTGCTAATAGATAAAATTCATTACAGGTTTGACTACGATGCCCAGGTACTAGCATAAATGCATGTGGTTATGTTTAAAACATCTGAAGTTGTTGATTACATTAAATATGTTAATATGTACTACTTTAGAAAAGCACACAGGGACGTGGCTAAATGCATGCTATTCCATTTACTTAGACAAAAAGAATTCTTAATGCAGTAGAACCACAAATGATTACAATAGTAAATTTTACATTTTGGTCTTGATATTAAAAGTTTCCATTCACTGAAGTTTCTCCCCTGATCATTATCAATTTGTAAAGGTAGGTTATTTCATTTGCTACATGAAATATATTCTTAGGAAACATAACAAAATCCAATTTACCAGTAAAATCTTTTCAAACTAAAATCACAGACTAATCTTCATGTATTTCTTACTTGTATCATAATGATGGAAAATGAACAAATGCCTATGGTGAACACTTTCTTATTCTGATTATTGTCATTTTTATTTAATGGAATTATCTTCTACAGGAAGGAAATAGTATATGGAAAGGTCATGTCACTTACTTTTTGAGACCAATAAGCTTATTAAAACTATGCTAAGGAAATAAAAGACAACTTTTATTATAGAAAATTGAATTGCATGGTGATTTTCTTTGAAACTAAGTCTGAAAAATATAAAAGCTTTCAAATTTCCACAACATGCTCCTAAAAATCTGTTGACAACTGCTGAAAGTGTTACCCTTCTGTTGATTATGTAAAGTTTGGTATATAGTGGAAATCAACCCAATATTTCTAAAATTTGTTTCAAAATGCAAATAGCCAAGGAGAGTTAAGGAGATATTGAAGAAGATCAGGATGAAATCACACACTCAGATATTAAATTTTATTATAAAGCTAAAACACCTTTTTTTTCTTTTGGTCTTCAGCAGAAAAGGTCTGATCTAGTTTATAATACTAAAAGGTTCACTCTGGCTCTTTTTCCAGAACAGACTGAATGAGAGCAGAGACACATTCAGAGAACTAGTTAGTAGGTGTTAAAGATTGTATTAGTGAGCCAAAGGGGTGCTGATGCAAAGTAACAGAAATCTTTTATAAAGGGTATTTATTTGGGGTAAAATCTTACAGTTATAAGCCCTAAAAAATCCAACTCAAGGCTGCTTTCTCACCAAAGCCAGTTGCCACATGTTGAAGCAAGATGGCGGGCAATCTCTGCCTGGTCTCTCAGGGCTTCCTATATCAGTTTCCAGCATTGGGCTTGTTTCCTTCCAGGCCCTCTCAGCTGCTCAGCTGCTCTGTTCTCTTCAGCTGCAAACTATCAGGCAAATGGCCCATGTCTCTCTGGGCTTTAGTGGTTTGAGCCTTCTTTCTCTCACATGACAAAGTTCTCTCCTCTGGCATCTGTAGAGTTCTTTCTCTCTTCCAAGTGTCTTCTTGGGTGAGTGTCTGTTTATATCAGCCCACCAATGAGGCGGGGACTGAACCCTGAGTCAACCTTATTGATGTGGTAGAATCAAAGCCCTAATCTTAACAGGTAATTTAATCAAGACACATCAGCTGAATTTAATACATTCAAAGGGTATCATACCCAGAGGAACAGACCAGTTTACAAACATAATCTTTTTTGGGATTCACAAAAATAATCTTAAACTGCCACAGAGATAATCCATGAAAAAGCACATGGTGATTTTTAGCAGAGTTAATAAAATTTGGTGAGATTTTTTATTATATTTCAAAGCAATAAAATTTGCAAGCATATTGGATGTGGAATATAACAAAAGTGAGATTGAGAATATCTCCAAACATTTTAGCTTGAGCAACAAGAAGGATGGAATTGACTTGTTCTGAATTGGGGAAGAACATGGGAGGAAGAGCATCCTGAGTTTGGGAAGTGGATCCAGAGTTGTCTTGTACACCACTGTCTTATTTTCCTAGGGCTGCCATATCAAAGCACTTCAAACAGGGTGGCTTTAAACAACAGAAATGTATTGTTTCACAGTTCTGGAGATTAGAAATCCAAAATCAAGGTGTTGGAAAGTCCATGTTCCTTATAAAGTCTGTAGGGAAGAATCTGTTTCATGCCTTTCTCTTGGCTTCTGGCGGTGGCTCATAATCTTTGGCATTCTTTCACATATAGCAGTACAACTCCAATCTCTGCCTCCACCTTCACATGATATTTTCTTCTCTGTCTGTCTTTTCACATGGCATTCTCCCTTCCTTTGCCTATATCCAAATCTCCTCCTATCTGAGGACACCACTGATCCAGTTTATTCTTCTCTGAACTAATCATATTTCAAAGAGTCTAATTCCAAATGACATTATATTTGTAGATTGCAGGCTAGGACTTATATGTGTCTTTTTTGGGGACACATTTTAATTCATAACAAATTTAATACAGAAGGTGAGTAGAAATCATATCTGAGATGTGAAATGGAAGACAATAAAGATTGTCTGTATCCTAGTCTTTTCAAACTCTGATGTTTTTTACCCTTCTCAATGAGTTACACAACCTGTAAGTCTCCCTCTTTACCCCTTTAGTCAACAAACATACAAACTTGCTCTAAGATATCTCACCTTTAAGAAACAGAATATTGTTATACGAAAATATTTGACCTTCCAATTAAAGCCCAGCTCCTGTATTCTTTTTTGAATATATTTTTTAGATAAGTTTTGGATTTACAGTAAAATTGCTAATGCGGAGTGTTTCCATATATGCCACACTCAGTGTCATTATTAACATCTTATGTTCATATGCACAATTGTTTCAATTAATGAACCAGTATCAATACAATATTATTAACTAAAGTCCATACTTATTCATACTTCCTTAGTTTTAACCTGAAGTCTTTTACTTTCCCAGGATTCAATCAGTATACCACATTACATTTAGTTGTTCTGTCTTTATTATGAATTGAATTGTGTCCCCAAAAAAGATACATTGAAGTCCTGATCCTTAGTACCTCAGAACTGCAAACTTATAAGAATATGGGAATAGGGTCTTTAGAGATGGAATTAGGCAAGTTAAAATGAAGTCTTATTGGAATCGTGTGAACCTTTAATTCAATATGACTTCTGTCCTTTTGAGAAGAGGAAATTTGGACATAGTCAGACATAGGGGAGAATGACATGTGACAACTAAGCAGAGTGTGTCATGGATTGCCAGCAAGCCATTGCCAGAATCTAGGAAAGAGGAAATAGAACTATTTCTTCCCTGTAAATTTCAGAGAAAACACATTTCACTTAGTAAAACATCCTGCTAACATTTTGGTTTGGGACTTTTGGTTTCCAGAACCCTGAGACAATTAATAATATTGCTATTGTTTAAAAGTACCCAGTTTTTGGTGATTTGTTATAGCAGCCCTTTGGTACCAGAAACTAGGATGCTGCTATAGCAAATTCCTAAAACTGTGGAAGCAGCTTTGGAATTGGGTGATGAGTAGAACATAGAAGTTTAAGGATCTCCACAATAAAAGCCTAGATTGTCTTGAAGACACTGTTTCTAGAAATATGAACATTAAAGGTGCTTCAGGTGATGCCTTAGAAAGAAATGAGTTTCAATTTTTGAAGAGTAAGAGTCATAGTTATATGCAATAATATTGAGGGCTTGACATATTGGTCTTTTTTTTTTAATTAGGCACTAGCTTTGTTCTTGAGGGATTCTTGTCCCTCTAATTGACAAAATTGTCAATTAGAAAATAGTAGGACTCCCCAGGATGGGAGTTTAATATTTTCTTGTTTATTGTGTGGGTCTCTACCACTGGGGGAGTGGAACATATGGATATCCCTTATTTTTTATGTAACATTTATGTAATCTAAAGCTTCTTTAAAAAATAATAATAATAATTATAAAAAATCCATGAATGTATGATGCTAAAAAATAAAGCATCAAAGAAGAGCCTTAAGACAAAACCAAACAAAAATAAAACCCTAGGCAAGAGAGATAAACTGACCATCAGAGTAAACTTGTCAAGGTAATCAGACACCTAGACATCAGCAAAAACCATCAGCAAAAATTTACAAGCCATACTAAGAACAGGAAGATACAGTCCAGTCAAAGCAACAAATTAAAAAAGTCAGAGGAGGTGCAGAATTTGGAACAACTAATTAAAGATGTACAAACAAATGTCCTAAATCAATTCAAGGAGATGAAGGAAGAGATAAAGTATATTAAGAGAACTGGGTGAGCATACAGAAGAAATGGAAAACATACATAGAAAAATAACAGCTTATGGTAATGAAAGGCACATTAGAAGAGATTAAAATACACTAGAATATTTGAATGGGCAGAGGAAATAATTAGTGAATTAGAAGATAGGACATCCGAAATTGCACAGATAGAAGAAGAGATAAAGGGGGAAAATGGAACAAAATTGAGCAGAGTCTCAGGGATTGAATGACAACATGAAGGGCACAAGCATATGCATTATGGGTGTCTCAAAGGGTGAAGAGAAGGGAAAAGGGGCAGAAGGAGTTTTTGAGGAAATAATGGCCCAAAATTTCCCAACTCTTATGAAGGACATGGATGTATATGCCCAGGAAGCACAACATACTTGAAACAATACAAATCTTAACAGAACTACTCTGAGAAACATACTAATCAAATTGTCAAATGCCAAAGATAAAGAGAGACTTCTGAAAGCAGCAAGAGAAACGTGATCCATTAGAAGGGACATGTGATAAGATTAAGTGCTAATTTCTCATCAGAAACCATGGCAGTGAGAAGACAATGGTATGACATATTTAAGGAACTGAAAGAGAAAAAGCGTCAGCCAAGAATTCTGTATCCAGCAAAATGGTTCTTTAAAAATGAGGGAGAGATTAAAATATTCACAGATAAACAGAAACTGAGAGAATTCATAAACAAGAGGCATGCCCTACAAGAAAAAGTAAAGGTAGTTCTGCAGCCTAGAATAAAAAGACAAGAGAGAATAGTTTGGAAGAGAGTGTGGAAATGAAGATTATTAGTAAGAGTAACTAAAGGGTAAAAAGAAAAACAAAAATAAGATGAGACATATAAAAGACCAAAGATAAACTGGTTGAAGTAAATACTGCCTTTTCAGTATAACATTGATAACATTGAGTGATAATGGATTAAACTCCCCAATTAAGAGACACAGATTGGCAGAGAGAAAAGAGAAAAGAGAAAAATGATCCAAATAAACACTGTCTGCAGGAGACTCACCATAGACTCAAGAACACAAATAGGTTGAAAGTAAAAGACTAGAAAACGATATTCCAGCAAAAAGTATCCAAAAAAGATCTGGGGTAGCTATACTAATATTGCACAAAATAGACTTTAAATGCAAAACTTAAAACAAAGATCTTGAATAATATAATAAATTAACTAGATCTAATAGACATATATAGAACATTGCACCCAAAACAACAGGATATACATTCTTTAGTGCTCACGAATCATTCTCCAGGACAAACCACTGGTTAAGCCATAGAAGTTTCAATGCATTAGAAAGATTGAAAGTATACAAAGCACTTTCTCTGACAACAATGGAATGAAGCTGGAAATCAATATGGGTGGAGAACTGGAAAATTTACTATTATATGGAAGTTAAACAACACACTCTTAAACAATCAATAGATCAAAGAAGAAATTGCAAGAGAAATCACTTAACTTCTTGAGGTGAATGAAAATGAGTACACAACATTAAAACTTATGGGATGCAGCAAAGGCAGTGCTGAAAGGGAAATTTCTAGTGATAAATGCCTACATTAAAAAAGAACACATTAAAATAAAAACCTAGCTTCATACCTGGAATAAGTAGAAAAAGATCATCAAATTAATCCCAAAGCAAGCAGAAGGAAAGAAATAAAAATTAGAAAAGAAATAAATGTAATTGAGAATAAAAACAATAGAGTTAACAAAATCAAAAGCTTGTTCTTTGAGAAGATTAATAAAGTTGACAAACCATTAGGTAGACTGTCAAAGAAAAAAAGAGAGAAGATGTAAATAAATAAAATCAGAAACATCACCACTGACCTCAGAGTAATAAAAAGGATCATAAAGGGATACTATGAACAACTGTATGCCAACAAATTAAACAACTTGGAGGAAATAGATGAATTCCTAGAAACATATGAACAACATATACTGATTCTAGAAAATATAGAAGACCTCAATAAAACAATCACAAGTAAAGAGTCATCAAAAACTCCCAACATAGAAAAGCTCAGCACCAGATGCCTTCACAGGTGAGTTCTATCAATCATTCCAAAAAGAACTATTACCAATCCTGATCAAGCTCTACAAAAAATTGAAGAGGAGGGAATATTGCCTAACTCATTCTATAAAGCCAAGATCTCCCTAATACCAACACCAGATAAAGATGCTACAGGAAAAGAAAATTACAGAGCAATCTCTCTCATGAATTTATATGCAAAATCCTCAACAAAATACTTGCAAGTTGAATCCAGCAAAATGTTAAATGAATTATACACATGATCAAGTGGGTTTTTCTCAGATATGCAAGAATGGTTCAACACGAGAAAATCAATTAATGAAATATACCTCATTAACAAATTGAAAGAGAATATTTACAAAATCATCTCTATCAATGCAGAAAAAGTATTCAGCAAAATTCATCATTCCTTCTTGATAAAAACACTTCAAAAGATAGGAATAGAAGGAAATTTCCTCAACATGAAAAACTCACAGTTAACATCATACTCAGAGGTGAAAGACTAAAAGCTTTCCCTCTAAGATGCAGAGCAAAATAAGGATATCCACAGTCACCACTCTCATTCAACACTATGTTAGAAGTTCTTGCTAGAGCAGTTAGGCAAGAAAAAGAAATAAGTGGCATCCAAATTAGAAAGGAAAAAGTAAAGCTTTCTCTACTTGCAAATGACATAATCCTATATATAGAAAGTCCTGAGAAATATAAAACAAAGCTCTTATAGCTAATAACGAGTCCAGCAAATTGGCAGGAAACAAGATCAGCACACAAAGATTAGTAGTGTTTCTATGCACTAGTAATGAGCAATCTGAAGAGGAAATCAAGAAAAAATTCCATTTACAGTGACAACTAAAAGAATCAAATATTAAAAGAATCAAATATCTAGGAATAAATTTAACTAAGTATGTATAGGACTTGTACACAGAAAACTACATAACATTGATAAAAGAAATCAAAGTAAAAGGTGAAAGACTTATTCAATCTGGGATAATATGGATGAATCTTGAAGACCTTCTGTTAAGTGAAGTAAGCTAGGCACTGAAGGACAAACATTACATGACCTCACTGATATGAGTTAAGCAAATTGAGCAGACTCACAGAGCTAGAGTCTGGAAGATAGGTTTACAGGAGAAAGAAAGGAAGTAGAGGGCAGTGGGTAGATGCCCACATGGGCAAAATCTATGATAAGGTGGAAGGGTGTGGTTGGGCAGTGGATGGGGATGCAAACGGTGCAGTGATCTGATTGAGATCGGCAGTGCTGGTCTGTGAGGAGGGGAGGGTGTGGGGGTTGGGCTGGACTATCCATGGAACTGGGGAGAGGGTTGGAGGAAGGAACAGGTAAACTTTGGGGATTTACAGGTCTGTGGTTAAAGCTACAATGTTGGGAATGTTCTATTGGCAAATATAGCAGGGAATGGTTAGAGGTGTAGGGCATCAGGTGTGTGTGTGGGTTGCATGGGATGGAGTGCACCTGGAGAAGTATTCTATGGAATATGTAAGTGTTCATCTCATCATAGTTTGTTATCTCAGTGGATGGAAACCCACACAATAAACAAGAAAATGTTAAACTCCCATCCTGGAGAGTACTGTTATGTTGTTTTCAATTAGAGGGACAAGAATCCCATGAGAACAAAGACAGTGCCCAATGAAAGAAAACAGACCAATATGTCAAGCCTCAATATTATTGCAAGTAACTATGAATCTTATTCTTCAAAAACTTAAACTTAGTGGTTACCATAGGTTCTGAGGGGAGGGGAAGGAATAATAGAAGTGATGAAATATAGGGCATTTTTAGGGCATTAGAATTATTCTGCATGATCTTGCAATAACGGATACAGGCCATTTTAAATTTCATCAAAACCTATAAAATTGCACAGTCCAAAATGTAAATCATAATGTAAACCATTGACCATGCTTAGTAGCAATGCTTCAATATTTGTACATCAATTGTAACCAATGTACCACCTACATGCAAAATATTATTAATAAGGGAGAGTAGAAAAGGGGGTGGGTGTATGGTATATGGGAATCCCCTATATTTTCTATGTCAATTTTCTGTAACCTAAAGCTTCTTTGAAGATAAAATGGAAAAAAAATAAGACCCTGGGGGACTATATGAAAGAAATTGTCACTGTACATACAAGACAACAGATCTTACAGTGATGAAAGACATAATGTCTAAAAAAATTTATATTATTTCAATTTTTAAAAAATTATATTTGTTATTTTTTAAACTATTATTATTTCATTTTCTTATTAATTTTACTTGGTTATTTTGTTGGCTTCATTTTTGGAGAGATTTTGGATCACAGAAGGGTCACAGCTCTGACAGGAGAGGATGACTGAAGAGAGGTGTTGGTGATGGGGGATTTTTGGGGAGGGGTGCACCTAGGGCATCCCTCTAAGGCATATGAATATGTTCAAGTGTTAATGGGGCATTGTCTTGGTGGGTGGGGGCCCACACAATAAACAAAAGAATATTGAATTCCCATTCTGGGGAGTACTGCTATATTCTCTAATGGAATGGCAAGAATCCCCCAAGGACAAGGGCAGTGCCTAATGAAGGAAGACAGACCAGTATGCCAGGCCCTTGAAACTGGTGATTGTACTTATGAACCTTTCCTTGTGAAATTGAAGTTTAGCCTACTATTATATATTGCTTAAGAGTTAAGTCATGAAAGCCTTCTTGTTTTTCAAATGTGGTCTCTCTCTAAGTCAAACTTCCCCCCAGAGTGGCATATGACTCCCAGGGATGACCATCCTTGGCACCTAGGGATTATTGCCAAGTGTCAATGAGCAATGAGGTCTGGAAAAAGACCTTGGTACCTAGGGATTATTACCAAGTGTCAATGAGCAATGCATCTGGAAAAAGATCTTGAACAATGGGGGATATATTAATACAAATGAGTTTTTATGGCTAAAGAGATTTCAAAGTGAGGTGGGAGGTCATTCAAGAGGTTATGCCTTTACATGTCTCAGCAGTATCTCATTGAATGCCAGAGTAAACTGTGCCTCAGTGAGGGCTCTAGAGACATCCAGATACTATTAGCAGGACAGAAAAGCTCAGGAATTTGGCACCCTGTCAGTGGGCCTTACTCTGGATTTATGCTCCTCAGTGTAACAGACTTAGACTCATTTATAGTTTCACTACACATGGCTTTTCTGTTTCTTTTATTTGAATCTATAATTAGCACTATACTTGTTAAATATATATCCCAGAGACTTAAATCTTTGTCTGTTCATGGGCCAGTTGAGCCCTGGCTCACTCAGGACAACTAACAAGGAGATGATGATGGACAACACCCATCCCAAGGAACAGAGAGTGTCTGCAACTGCAAGCAAGATATTTCCATCCTTCTGCTCCATGGAACCTAAGTCCCCTCTCAATTATAAACAGAGTGGACATCACCATCCCAAAATTCTCAAGAATGGGGAATGAACAAAGGACTAAAGTAGACTTATTATTATTCTATTAAAGACATTACAATTCTAGCAATGGAAGAACTTTTAACATTGACATAAAGGCAGCAGCCACCAGAAGTTTTGAGGGAAGGAAGAGAAACGAAAATATGAAATATGGGGGCATTTTGGGGACATTGGAATTGTCCTGCATGGCATTGCAATGACAGATACAGGCCATTATATATTTTGTCATAACTTACAAAATTGAGCAGGGTAGACCGTAAACTATAATGTAAACTATGTACATGGTTAGTAGCAGTGCTTCAATATGTGTTCATCAATTTTAACTAATGTACCACACTAATGAAGGATGTTGTTAATGTGGGAAATTGTGGGAGGGGGTGGGAGTGGGGCAAATGGGAATACCATATATTTTTATGTAATATAAAGCTTCTTTAAAAATAAAAATTAAAAACTAAAAAAAAATCAAAGTAGACTTAAATAAATGGAAGTACATATTATGTTCATGGATTGGAAGACTAAATACCATTAAGATGTCAATTCCACCCCAAATCATTTACAAATTCAGCACAATCCCAGTAAAAATCCCAGCCACCTCTTTGTGCAGAAATGGAAAATCCATTTAAATATATTTATATTTAATATATTTGGAAGGGTAAGGGGCCCTGAATAATCAAACATCTTGAAAAAGAAGTAAAAAGTTGGATCACTCACACTTCCTGACTTTAAATCAAAAGAGCATGGCATTGGCACAAGCATAGACATATTGACCAATGGAATCATATTGTCAATTCAGAAATAGACCCACACATCTATGGCCAACTTATAGGTGACAGGGCTGCCACATCTAATCAACTGAGACAGAATAGTCTCTTCAAAAAATGGTGCTGGGAGAACCAGATATCCAAGTCCACAAGTATACCTCACACTGTAAACAAAAATTGACTCAAGATGGAGCAAAAACCTAAATGTATGAGCCAGCACCATACAACTCCTAGAAGATAATGTAGGGAGGCATCTTTGAGATTTTGTGGTAGCTGTTGGTTTCATAAACCTCATACTCAAAGCACAAGCAATGAAAGAAAAACTAAATAAAGGGGATCTTATCAAAATTAAAAACTTTTGTGATTCCAAGGAGTTTGTCAAGAAAGTGAAAAGGCAGCCTATGCAATGGGAGAAAATATTTGGAAACAACCTATCTGATATAGGTCTAATATCCAGTATACATAAAGAATCCTACAACTCAACAATAAAAAACAAATGTCCCAATTATAAAATGGGCAGAAGACTTGAATAAACATTTTTTTTTTCAAAAAAGAAAATAGAAATGGCTAAAAAGAACATGAAAAGATATACAGCAACACTAAGTATTAGGGAAATTCAAATTAAAACCACAATGAGATATCATTTCACAGCTACTAAACAGGAAACTATTGAAAAAAAAAACAAAACAGAAAACTGCAAGTGTTGGAGAGGACATGGAGAAATAGGAACACTCATTCACTGCTGGTGGGAATGTAGAATGGTGCAACTGCTGTGAAAGACAGTTTGGTAGTTCCTCAGTAAGCTAAGTATAGAATTGCCATATGATCTGGCAATCCTGCTACTAGGTATATATCCAGAAAAACTGAAAGCAGGGACATGAATAGATATATGCACACCAATGTTCATAGTGACATTCTTCACAATCGCCAAAAGAAGGAAGCAACTCATGTGTCCATCAACAGATGACTGGATAAACATAATGTGGTATATACGTATGATGAAATATTATGCAGCTGTAAGAAGGAATATAGTACTGACACCTGTGACAACATTGATGAACCTTAAGAACCTTATGTTGAGTGAAATAAGCCAGACACCAAATGACACCAAATACTGTATGATCTCACTAATATGAACTAATTATAATAAGCAAACTCGTAGAGGTAGAATCTAGAAGATAGGTAACCAGAAGATAGAGTGGATGTAGAGAGTGGGGAGCTGCTGCTTAATCTGTGCAGAATTTATACTTATGTTGATTATTATGCTTTGGAAATTGGCAGAGGTGTTGGTAGCACAATATTGTGAATGTAATTAACAGTCCTGAAGTACGTGTGTGAACATGGTTGAAAGGGAACTTTTTGGCTAGTATATGTTACTAGAAAGAAAGAGAGAAAAAAATACTGGATTGTATGCCACAATGAACCCTGTGGTGGCTGAATACTGTGGTTAATAAAACAATACAAGAATGTTCTCTCAGAATATATAACAAAAGAATGTCACTAGTACAAGGCATTAATTATAAGGTAGTATAGGGAAAATACACCTAAAATCACTAAAAGACAATTATTGCATGATCTCATTGTTATGAACTAAGGATGTTTAGCAAACTTATGAAGGTAGATTATGGAAGATAGGTTAATAAGAGATAGAAAGAGAGTAGATCATGGTGAGCCAGATCTCAATCTGGGCAGAATGTATGATTTAGCAGTGGAAGGGGGTGATAGTACTGCAGTGATGTGAGTGTGGTTGACGGTGCTGGAGTGTGAGTGTGAGCAGAGTTGGGGGTGTAGTTTTGGTTATCCATGGAGCTGGGGAGAGGGTTGAAGGAAGAAACAGGTAAGTGTGTGGCTCAGTGAACTTTGGGGAGGACGAGTATTGGGGTTGAGAATACAATTGTGGAAGTGTTCTTTCAGGATCTATGGTTGGGGAGTGTCATTGATGCAAAGTGTCAGTGGTAAGGGGATGTGGGGGGAAGAGTGCACCTAGGGTATGCCTCTATGGAATATGAATGTGTTCATACAGTCATAGGGGGCTTTCTCAGTGGTCGGAGACCACACAATAACCAACAAAATATTGGACTCCCACTACTGGAAGTCTTTTTACTTTCTCAAATAGAGTGGCAACCATCTCTGGAATATATAGGCAGTGCCTAATAAAAGAAAATAAGCCAATATGCCAAGCCTTTGATATTAATGCTTGTACTTATGAACCTTATTCCTGTAAAATTGAAACTTAGCCTAATAATAACTAATGCCTAAGAGTTACCTTCTGAAAACCTCCTTGTTTCTCAAATGTAGCTTCATTCTAAGTCAAATTTAGCAAATAAATTCATCACCTTCCTCCTGGTGTGAGACATGACTTCCAGGGATAAGCCTCCTTGACACCTAGGGATTACTACCAAGTGCCAACCAGCAATTCATCTGGATAAAGACCTTGAAAAAGAGAGGGAAACATTATATACAAAAGAGTGCTAACAGCTATGAGGTTTCGAAGTGAGTAGGGAGGTCATTTCAGAGGTGACGCTTATGCATGTCTCAGGCAGATTTTACTAACTGCCACAATAAACAAAGCTTGAAACAGATACACTCCTGAGGGCTCTAGAGATGTCTGGACACTATAGATAAGGCACACAATCCCATGAAATCAGCACCTTGTTAGTGGACCTTATCTTGGAATATATGATAATCTATTTTCCCAATGTAACAGAGTTAGACTCATTTATAATTTCCCTACTCCTAATTCTTCTACCCCATTTATTTGAACCTATATTTAGCACTATACCCATTAAATATATGTCCCAGAGACTTAAATCTTCTGTCTGTTCATATACCAGTTGAGCCCTGTATCTCAGGAGAGGTGTGGCCAACACCTACCATCCAGTTCATCAGACTTGCCCAGGAAAAGTAACAAAATGATGATGATGTACAAATCTTTTTCCCCAAAATAAAGTGTGTACAATTGCAAGCAAAACACTTCTTTCCATCTGCCCCATAAGATTTAAGCACCCTCTCAATGTAAAGCATAGTGGACATTATTATCCCAAACTCCTCAAGGTTGAGGAATGAGCAAACATAAAGGGGAATTCAATTGTGGGGCAAAGTAGACTTATTGTTATTGTAGTAATGGAAGAACTTGTAACACTGATATAAAAATAATGGTTAGCAAAGGTTCTAGGGGAAAGTAAGGGGAGAATAGGTCCAATATAGGCCATATTTAGGGCATTGGAATTGTTCTGCATGATACTTCAATGACAGATACAAAATATCATATATTTTGTCAAAACCTATAAAATTTATACAGTGCAAAGTGTAAACCATAATGTAAACATTCATTTTTTTCAAATACAGATGTCTCAAAATTTTGTGTTTTTTTAATGTAAAGTAACAATGCTTCAATTCAATTGGTTCATCAATTTTAACAAATGTACCACACAATAATGTAACAAGTTATTAATAGGGGGAAATGTGGGAAGGGAAGGAGTAGGTTATGTGGGAATCTCCTATACTTTTGATGTATTTTTCTGCAATCTAAAATTTCTCTAAAAATAAAGTTTATTATTTTTTAAAAAAGCAATAAATGGTCTATAGTTAGCAATAATATTTTAACATTTTTCTATCTATTGTAACAAGGTTACCACACCAATGATAAGTGTTAACAATGAGGGTGTGTGTTATAGGTGTCTAGCTATATAAATTATGTTCTGTCAATTAATTTAACCCTGGTAAGAAGGTATAGGTAGGACATGGCCAGGTGTCTCGACAGACAGGGTCTTTTGAACATCTTGAACATTATATAGCTACTTACTTCTATGGGATATAAATGTGTCCTTGATGCCAGAGGTATGTTTTCTGGATAGAGGGCCTCAGTGCATCTAAAAAAATATTAAACTTCCCTCCTGGGGAAGTTTTTCTACTTTCTCAAATTAGATACCAAAAGCTCTGAAATGTATAGGTATTGTGTAATAACAGAAAACAGGATAATCAGCCAAGCCCTTGATCTTAATGCTTGCACTCATGAACTTTATTCCTGTAATAATGAAACTAAGCCTAATTATAATTAATTATAATTAATGCCTAGAGAGTTACCTCCTGAAAACATTCTTATTTATGGTCTAAGCCAAACTCTGCAAATAAACTCACTACTTTCCCTCTCAATGTGGGACATGTCTCCCAGGGATAAGCTTCCCTGGCACCAAGGAATTATTACCAAGAATGAATCAGCAAAGCATTTGGAGAAAGACCTTGATCAAAATGGGGAAATATTATATGTGATAGTGTTTTTATGGCTAAGAGATTTCAAAGTGAGTCGGGAGGTAAGTTCAGAGGTTACAGTTATGAAGGTCTGAGACAGACTTCACAAACTGCCACAGTAAACAAAACCTCAAACAAAACTGCTCCCAAAAGTGCTAGGGATATCAGGCACCATTGGTAAGCTACACAGGTTCATGAAATCAACAGCTCCCTGGTGGGCTCTGTCTGGGAATATATCAAAAGTCATTTCTACAATATAACATAGTTGCATTCATTTATAAATCTAATCATGATGCTTCTATTTCTTTTATTTGAACCTATAGTTTTCAATTTATCTGTTAAGTATATTTCTCAGAGACTTAAAGCCTTCAGATTATTCCTATGCCAGTTGAGGCCTAAGACCTGGCAGATATATGGCCAACTCCAACTTTTTAGTTCTTCTTGTTTGCCCTGGACTACTAACAAAACAATGATGATAAACCAACCCCATCCCAAAAGCAAAGTATCTTCACCTGGAAGCAAAACAATTCCATTCCTCTGCCTCATAATATCTATGCTCCTTCTTAGTCTGAAGTAGTCAGAGTAACTTCATTCCATAGTCCTCAAGACTGAGGAATGAACAAAAATAAGGGAGGAATGCAACCCTGATTAAAGCAGATTTATTGTTATTATAGATGCTATCTTGTGTTAACTGAGTAACTTGAAACAATATAAAAATAAATTTTTAATTAAAAATATAGTACTATATAGCAAATTATATTTCTTGCAAGATGAGTTTTCTGAGTTCTCCTTCCTATCCATGGCCTAAGCTAATTTTCTGACATAACCAAAGAGGAAATATTGGTTTCTCAGGAAAACAAAAATTGTTATAATTTTCCATTTTATTATAATGAGAAGTGCATCCTCCTTTCTGTTTATGAGTTTAAATCAGAAAGACATCTTTCTAGAAAGCTAGTTATGTCTCCATTAAAAAAAATAATGATTTATGACTGTATCAATTAGCTATTGCCATACCAATCCTGCATAAAATCCACCCCAACATTCAGATACGTATATCGGTAATCATCTCTTCCCATGTTCATGGTTCTGCATGCAACTGAAGGTCAATAGACTTAGTCTAGGCTTGGCTGGGAAGCTCTTTTTCAGACCACAGGTCTGATGGGACCCACATTGTCCCTAAAGTTTCAGCTAAGGATCATTTTACATGTGTTAATATTAGCTGAAGGAGTGCCAGTTACCCAGAGAAAGCTCTTCTCATGGTAATGGCTGGGAAAAAAAAAGGAAAGCCCTTTCTCATGAGTATATTTTATGCCATCATGTCTATTTTATAAGCAATTGCCAAACCAAATCCCGTGGAATGGGGCAGGGATGCAGGGATGGGTTAAGAATTGAAAAAAGTAATTAAATCTACCACTGTCCACTCTCTTAGTCATAGTTATTTATGATCCCTATATATGAAAAATTCATTCATCTGTTCCCCAAGACATCCCAAAATACTTATCAACTCATGCCCAGGATCTCATGATCTAAATTAGGTCATTAATCAGTTCTTTTTTACATAAAGACCTGTGAACTAAAAAGACAAGTTATTTTCCACGTACATGCTCAGCATATGATTGTAGAATAGGGACTGATAGCTACAATAATTTAAATAGAGAAGAAATGGCAAACACATTAGAGCTCCTGACCTATAGCAATTCTGAAGTATTGCTGGGAAAATATCATGTCCATATAGTGTTGTGCAGAAAATTTTCTTGAGCAGGCCCTAGTTCCACTTCTAACAGAGGATCTGTTCTATATGTGGTTCATCCTTTTCAATTTTCCTTTTTGGTCTCTTCTTACTACTTCCTGCCTATAATAAATGGAGGACCAGAAGTCTTTTAGCATATTGAATAGACAGGCAGCACTTTTTTCAAATAAAGATCTTTCAAAAATTTGTGGGTTTTTTTTGTTTGTTTTTTTCTTTGCTTGTTGTGGTTTTTTTAAAATTTTATTTTGAAAGAAGTCTTAAATTACATAAATGTTACATTGAAAGTATGGGGGGATTCCCATATTCCCCATGCCTACCCCTTTCACTTTTCTCCATTAACATCTTTCATAATGTGGTACATTTTTTACAATTGATGAACACGTATTGAAGCATTATTACTAAATATGATTTATAATTTATATTATAGTTTACACTTTGCACCACATAATTTTACAAGTTTTGACAGAATGTATAAAGGCCTGTATCTGTCATTGCTATGTCATGCAAGATGATTTCAATGCCCAAAAAATGCCCCATGTTGCACCAATTCTTCCCTCTCCCTCCCCTCAGAACCTTTAAAGAACCACTTTAAAGAATCACTGTCATTATATCATTGTTACAAGTTCTTCCACTGCTAGAATAATAATAAATCTACTTTAGTTCTTAGTTGCATTCCCCCCTTATGTTTGTTCATTCCTCAGGCTTGGATTTGGGGATGGTGATGACCACTCTGTTTCTGATTGAGAGGGGGCTTAGATCCCATGGGGCAGATGGATGGAACTGTCTTGCTTGCCATTTTAGATACTGTGCTTGTAGATGACATGATCCTATACATAGAAAACCCTGAGAAATCTATAACAAAGCTTCTAGAGCTGATAAACGAGTTCAGTAAAGTGGCTAGATATAAAATCAACATGCAAAAATCAGTAGCATTTCTGTACACCAATAATGAGAAATCTGAGGAGTAAATCAAGAAAAAAATTATATTTACAATAGCAACTAAAGGAATCAAATGCCTAGGAATAAATTTAACTAAAGTTGTAAATGACTTACACATAGAAAACTATACAACGCTTTTAAAGGAAATCAAAGAAGACCTAAATAAATTTAAGGATAATACATGTTCATGGATTGGAAGACTAAATATCTTAATGATGACTAAACATCATTAAGATGTCTCTCCTACCCAAATTGATTTACAGATTTAATGCAATCCCAATAAAAATTACAACAGCATTTTTTACCGAATTGGAAAAGCTAATTATGAAATTTATTTGGAAGGGCAAGGGGCCCCAAATAGCCGAAAATATATTGAAAAAGTAAAACGGTATTGGAGGAATCATGCTACCTGACTTTAGGGCATACTACAAAGCTACAGTGGCAAAAATTGCGTTGGATTGGCACAAGGATAGACATACTGACCAATGGGACAGAAATGAGAGTTCTGATATAGATCCTCACAAATACAGTCAACTGATATTCGACAAGGCCACCAAGCCCATTCAACTGGTAAAGAATGGTCTCTCTAAAAAATGGTGCTTGGAGAACTGGATAACCATATCCAAAAGAATGAGGGATGATTACCATCTCATGCCCTATACAAAAATTAACTCAAGATGAATTAAAGACCTGAATATAAGGGCCAAGACCATAAAGCTCCTAGAAGATAATGTAGGGAAGCAGCTACAAGATCTTAAAGTCCAAAATGGTTTCATAAACTTTACACCTGAAGTGCAAGCAACAAAAGAAAAAATAGATAAGTGGGACCATCTCAAAATTAAAAGCCTTTGCACTTCAAAGGAGTGGTTATTGAAGTATATCATTCATACATGAACATACATAAACAATAAGTGTATAGTAAAAGTTGTGAACTTACAAAATAAACAAGCATAACATCATACTGGGGGGTTCCATACATCACCCCTCCACCAACACCTTGCATTGTTTGTGATACACTGGTTACAATCTATGCAAAAGCATCATCAAAATATTACTACTAACTATAGTCCATATCTTACATTTGATGTATTTTCCCCCAACCCACTCTATTTTTTTTAAACAAATCAGTTTTATTGACACATATTAATAAACTATACAATTTATCCAAATGTACAATCAACAGTATTTGGTATAATCCCATAGTTGTGCATTCATTACTTCAATCATTATTAAAGCATTTTTGTTATATCAATAATCATAATAATAATAAAAAACAAAAATCAGACAAAGAAACAAACAAGGAAATTCCTTCCCTCTCAGTGTCTCTGTTTCCCCTGCTGTACATAGCTGCTATTTTTGGTTCTTCTTGCACAATTATTTATTTGTTTATTAAGCAGTTTTATTGAGATATATTCACATACCATATCATCTCTCCAAAGTGTATATCAATGGCATTCTTTTTTAGCTGTTAAAAAGAACTTTATTGTAAAATTTTAAAATAAATAGAAAAATAGATGGAATGAAATTACAAATTTTAAAAGAGTGCTATCCAAGAAGGACAACACACCTCAAACAGAATAAACCCAAATAGGCCTACCCCAAGACACCTGCTATTCAGAATGACAAATATCAGAGATAGAGGATTCTGAAAGCTGCAAGAGGAAAGCAAAGCTTCACATACAAAGGAAACTTGATAAAATTAAGTGTAGACCTCTCATCAGAAACCATGGAGGAGAGAAGAAAAGTGGTATGATGTATTTAAGGTACTGAAAGAAGAAAACTGCCAGCCAAGAATCCTGTATCCGGCAAAGCTGTCCTTCAAAGATGAGGGTGAGTTCAAAGTCTTCACAGATAAACAAAAACTGATAGAATATGTTACCAAAAGATGAGACTTACAAGAGATGCTAAAGGGGCACTGCAGCCTGAAAGTAAATAACTAAACCAATAATTTCTTTCTTTCTTAAAGATTATTATGTCCAATAGTTAGAGCTATAATATAAAAATTAGAAATATGTTATAATTTCTATATTAGAATTATTATTTACATTTATAAATGTTTGTTGCTATACTATCTATTTCTTATAATTTATTGTATTAAATCTAACCTGACATAATAGCAACTTAAAAGACTACTAAGGGCTTCTGTTTCTAGGTATTTAAATAGTAGCAGGTTGGTGTCCCTGCTGCAAAAACCAGAGAAATTAGAATAAATTACAAAAGTCATATTTTCAAAGGCGTGAGATAGTTGGAGAAGTAATGAAATCTAGGTAAAGATTCCAGTGAGGGATTAACTTTTCCTGCTGAACTGATAAATTGCAGTCTTTTTTAGACTCTTGTGGACATTTGCTGATTCTGGGCACAGGCTGCAGATCAGACTTGCCTCAAGCAGAGAGACTCTGCTG
>JAQZBX010035842.1:0-15416 GCA_029593785.1 Cabassous unicinctus
TTACTTTCATGTCATCTGATTTAAAGGCAATGGTAGCCTGTGGTGGGACAAATACAAAGTCATGGCTTTGAAGGTGACACGGGGTATTAAATAATAGTCACAAAATGCTTTTAAGTTTACTGGAGTGAGAGTCATGTTTCTTGTTATCTGCCTGGAGTGACTATTTGTTGGCTGCCTCCCAACATCTGTCCTACTCTCCCCATCCTGTTAGCTCCTGATTTCCATTGAAACCCAGACGCTACTTCCTGTGTCTGGTAGTGGAACATGTGACCCAGGCTTGGCAAATCAGAGCTTGGTTTTGGAACTGGGCAGATGACCTAAGGAAGCCTAATCACACCCTTGCTAGAAAGACAGGGGGAAAAAAAAAGACACTTTCTTTTTCCTGTTGGAAGTGAATGAGGAAGCTTATAACTCCAAGGTCTTCCAGACACCATCTTGGGGCCACATGAGAAGTCAGTCTTATGAGATGAAAGGAAGCTGAGTTCTTGGTGATATTGTTGAGCTGCTAGAGCAGTCCTTCCCTGAAGTATTCACCATCTATGGGTTTTTTAGTAACAAGAGTCAGTAAATTCCCTATAAGCCAATTTGAATTGAATGTTAAACTTGTTACTTGCAGTAGAGTCCAACTGATCCAGTGCTTATCTCTCTCACTAGATTGTGGACTCTTCAAAGTCAAGGTCTATGATTTTAGTTTTAAAACAATCTACCCAGGAGTGGATGTGGCTCAAGCAGTTGGGCACCCACCTCCCACATGGGAAGTCTCAGGTTCGATTACTGGTGCCTCCTAAAGAAGACAATCAATGAGCAGACATCAAGCAAAAACAATGAGCAGACAATGAGCAAAAACAACAAGCAGACAATGAGCAAAACAGACAAGGGAGCCATCTCAGGGGGAAAAAAATCCACCCAGGTCAAGAGCTGGCAATGTCAATATTAATAAAACTCCATGAGGGGTACGTTGTCCAATGGGGAAGACAGACGTGTTAGATAACTATGATACAGTACGATTGGTCATAAACTTTGGAAGATGTTACTGAAGCACAGAGGAGGAAATCCCTAACCGTTGGGGAGAGATGGTTTAGAAGGGAGATGATGAACACGTCACAAATAGGTAATATTCTCCAGCAATTGAACAGTCTTAGTAAATATCAGACTCCTTAATTGAAAAGATTCAGAATTTTCAAACTTTGGTCAGTTGCATACCACTTTCACATTTTTTTCCCCAAATCTGTGTACTGTTCTTATTATACTTACCTAATTTTAAAAGTTGACTATTTTTAAGCTTAAAAATCTACATCAGCCTAAATTTAAGCAATAGTATCTATTATATCATGATTTCGTTATGTTAGTTAAATCTTCACATGCACAGTCATATATATATATGTATATTTAATATATACATTTTTAAGGGAAAAAAAAATTGGCCCATGTGCCACCTAAAAACATTTTGTGAACCTCCAGAGGTACATCTACTCCACTTTGAGAGACTGTAGAGAAATACAGAAGAGAACATATTAAGGTATGACTGGTAGAGTTCAGTGGTTGATTGTGGGCTGCATTGTCAAGCAGACTAAAGTTCATACTCTGTTCTGCAACTTACTAGGTGTGACATTGGACAAGTTATTTAATTACCCTGTGCCTCATTTAAGAATGGATGTTTACAGGCCTCTACCTTGCAGACTTGTGAAAATTCAATGAGATACTGTATATAAAGTGATTAGAACAGATCCTGGCACATAGTCAGATTTCAATAATGATTCAATTATTAGGGTGATGATGATAATGATATTTAATTGGATAAGGCATGAGGCATGATGGTAAGCAGCAGGATTGGTCACAGTCAGTTCAGTTCTCCTCTTCTTCTAGGTCCATGGTAGCAAACGACTTCCATGTCTCCTTAAAAGTCAGCGACCATGATAAACAGAGCCCTCTATGCCCAACTCATGTTTGATATGTAACATGGGTAAAAAATAAGCTTCTGCGGTGCTAAGATACTGTGGTTTGGGGTTGTTTGTTATAGCAGCATAACTTAACTGATCCTATCTGATACAGGCATATAAAGTTATAAATTGTCTTATTTTTACTTATTAATTTTGTTTTTGTTTCCATTTATTGATTTCAGAGCCTCTCACAAAATTTTGGAAACCATGAAGAAGATAACGATTTCTCTGCTGACCAGGAAAGCTCACCCTGCTGATGCCAGTGAACCACGTGGTTGAAGGCTGCCTGTGCTGAGGATGGGTGGAGAAAGGCTAAGGCTCTGTTCACTTTAATTGCTTTAGTTCCACCAATCAATTAACATTCAGCTAATAATCCCTTTCAAATGAGTCATTCTCACCAATTAAAGGCTGATTTGTTGCTAGCTGCACCAGCTCGGTGGTGAACCTACCTTGTTCTTTGGAACTGCTTAGTGGATGCTTTAATGGAAGTTATTGCTGTGATAGACTCTCTTTAGACAGTGACAAAAGAAGTCATAAGGGGGGAGGGAGAGGGGGAAGGCAGAGAAGTCCTGGGCAGTGCTTGGCTGAGTGATTGAATTGGAAAACGAGCCAGTCCTCGGGGTTAGCAAATGATTTTTCATCAGGCAGCAGACTATTAAGCACACCTAGATAATAAACGGATGATTTTCGCAGTCATCCTGCGAGGTCCTCATATTTTCCATTTTTAAATTCCATGTTACTTTTAAAGGATTCGTCCATTACAGTGATTTACATCGCTGAGCTGAGACAATGATGCCCTTTAATGTCAGAGGCAGAGCATGATTATTTATCATTAAATCAGGTTTTTAAAAAAATTCTTCCCTTCCTTTCCAAACCTTTGAAAAATGCCTCCTGCCATGACACAGATGGGTGCCATCCTACCTTGCGTCCCCTGAGCACAGAGGCAAGGTACAGGTCACAGCATCCTCGAGAACAGATGTGAGAGAAGCACCCCCTCTCCCAATTCCCACCCTCCCACCCTGTCCCAGCAGTGTGATCCCTGGTGAGTTAACGTCATTGTTTTCCTAGAGAATGTCTAAAGGCATGGCCTTGAATTCCAATCCCATTTATTCCCAAATAATGAGGTAGAGGCCCCCGTCACTCGTCCTCTACATTTCTAATACTGCACCTTCTCTGTTCACGCCACACACCTTAAAGGACAACACTGTTCCTGGCACTATTTGAGACCATGGGGGTGTAGATAAGAATAAGGCAGAAGTCCTTGTCCTCGTTAAGCCTATTCTTGCCCAGGGTTGCCAGCTTGTTTCTCTACCTTAACGCTATTGACATGGTGGGTCAGATACTTCTTCGTAGTGGGGGGCTGGCCTGTGCACTGTAGGATGTTTAACAGCATCCCTGTTCTCTACCCACCAGATGCCAGCAGCGTCCCTCTCCCTGTTGCCCCTGCCTCCCAGTCATGACAACCAAAGGCATCTCCAGACATTGCCAAATGTGCTCTATGGGGCAAAATTACTCTGTTCTGGAAGAAACAACAAATGAAATATTTACAAGAAGATAATTTCAGGCAGTGATAGGTGCTATGAAAAGAATGCAGCCTGTCCTCTGAAAGAGGATGGCTAGGAAAAGGGCAGTTCAGAGAAGTGGTCAGAGAGGGCTTCTCGGAGGAGGAGGCAGTGAGAACGATGAGGAGAAGCTAGGCAATGGGAAGAACGAGGAAAGGAGCATAGGGGTGGTGGGAAGAGCAAATGCAAAGTCTGGGAAGATAAAACAGGTTGGCTGTTTTCAGAAACAGAAAGAAAGAATCACCCAGCTCAGCGTGGGATTGGGGGGGCAGGAGACAGGCCAAGCAGGTCTCTGGGAGCCAGGTAAGAAGCGTGACTTTCCTCTAAGCACAGCGAGTGTGGCGTGGGAAGCTACTGGGAGTTTAAACACAGGAGTGACACTGTAAAATGTATCCATTCATGCCAAACATAGTAACAGATTCCCCATTCTGCGCAAGGCAGTGTTCTGGGGAGTGGGGCTTGAGGGGTGGGAGGGAGAGTAATTGGTACCCTGCAGAAACAATTAATTCCTGTGTCTAACCTTGAGCGGCTCCCAGTCTGTTGGAAGGCACCAACTTATAGACTGATTTTTAAAAAACAAAGTCATAAATGCTAGTACCCAGATAGATGCAGGATGCTGTGGACACGTTTCCTAGAATGGAAAGAGGCAGGGGGGAGGGTCCTGGAGGAAAGAAAAATGGAGCTTTAACCAGGAGAGGAAAAGGCTGGTGGAACTTGTGGCAGTACAAAAGGCACTGACTAGAAGCTCATGGATGTCAGCAAGCTGGGTGGTAGATCTGGGTGCATTTAGGCCACCACGAGATCCCCAGATCCCAGCACAGTTCCTGGCTCATAGGTCATGCTTGAGCAATGGGTAATAAGAGAATGCATTTCTGTGCCCCCACCATGGGCTAGATCCCTCTCCAATCGCTTCGCCTGCGTCGCTCACTGTGAGACAGGTAATCGAAGGGAAGCGCCGTGACAGCAGGGCTCAGTGTTGCCTTTTGTTTTCCTTCCTTTATACAACACTACCTGACACATAGTAGGTGTGTGATAAATATTGCTCAGATGAATGAGTGCATGAACCCTGAATGCCAAGCTAAAGATGCTTTTTTAATCATACAGGCCATGAGATGCTCTCATTGCTAATTAAATACCCTTATTTTTATGCTATGTGCTTAGCACCACTGAAAGTGAATTATCACATTGAATCCTCACCATTGTGTTAGGTCCTGGGGACTTAATGGTGAACCAAGCAGATGTAGTTCTACTGGACATAAGTGAAGGGGACAATATTAAATAATCCCACAAACAACTATTTAAAAGAGTGGCTAGTGCTGCAGAGGTGAAGTGCAGGGGACTAGAGAGCAGATGACAGGAACTCTCATCTAGCCTGGAGGTCATGGCCAGCACCTTATAAATATTTGTTAAGTTGACTTAAATTGAGAATCGTTTCCTATTCAAACAGGAAATAGCAGAACTTCTGGGCGCATGTCATTTTAAATTCATTAGTGCCTTTTTCCCACATGTCTCTGCTTGATAAAGCTGGATACCTATTCATTTGTATGATAAAAATGCCTAATCTCAAAAACTATTGAGAGCAAAGATGAACGTGACATTTTTATAAAGAAAATAGTTGACTTTCATTAACATGTATAGACTGCTGGGAAGTCTTTACTTCTCTTGTCTCACTATGGATAATGAAACTGTTCTGTGAGTAGGTGATCCAAAGGAGAAAGAGACCCACCTCCCCCCAGTTTCTGGTGCAATGATGACAAAATTTGAAGTGATTCATAAATATTTGTCTGTGAGGCTGTTAGGTAACTTTTCCCCCCATCAGGTCAGGGTGAAACAAGAAAATTCTGTAAGTTTTCCATCAAGTAAAATGTATTCAATTTAAGATGCTAACCTTTATTCCAAAATTATAAAGGGATAGTTACTGTTAATGGTACTTTGTATTCTGATTTTATTTTAATGTCTATACTTGGCAAAATAAAAAAAAAGAGAGCAGCCCAGAGTTAATGTCCCCCAAGATTTTGGGAAATTTTGCTTTTCTGTGAAATCTCAATGAGTAGGACCCACTGCCATGGAGAAGAGCAATCTCAACTGGAATGCGGAGTCGGGTGGGTCAGTGAGGACTTAGATGAGAAAACCACCTCCCCCAAAGTGTGTGTGTGTGTGTGTGTGTGTGTGTGTGTGTGTGTGTGTGTGTAGGGCCTTAAGAGTGGCTCATTTAGGTAAACAGGGAAGTCCTAGAGTGAAATGGAGCTCTGAATCCTCTCCAAGTCCAGAGAATGTTCTCAACTCTTTGAGCTGCTTGCAGGTCTGGGAGAAGGTGTCAGATCCACGCTTCTCAAACTTTAATGTGCCTTCGAATCAGTTCAGGTCACATGGGGATCTTGTTAATGCTAAGGGTCAGACAAACCGACTCTAGTTACTAATAACTTATCAAAGTGACCCCACTGGTAATTAGAAGGCAAAGCTACCTGCGCATCCCTGGGGTAGCACTGAACAGTACAGGGCTGTTCATCTCGAATCCCTTTACATTAAATCAGAAATCTACACATCGCAGTTCTCTGACCAGGCCCAGACCAGAGTGGAGCATTCAAGAACAGGCTCTGGAGCCACACGTCTGGGGGGATTCCCAGCAGCACCTCTTCTTACTTTGTTTCTCAACCCCTCTGTTTCAGTTTTCACATCTGTGATGTGATCACTGTACCTACCTGAGCAGGTAGCATTATCAGGCACATACCAAATACTTAATAAATGTTAACTATTATTTCTGCTATTATATTTCTCCTTGCAATAGCATGGGGGCTATTTTTGCACTCGGCCAACAAGAGCTATTGTCACCTACTGCGCTATTCCTTCCTAGCCAATGAGTGCCAGGGTGCCGATCTGGACTCTCATTTGGATTGCGTAGGCCTCTTCATTCTGTTTCTCAAACCATCTTCTCTTCCCACTGTTAATTCTTAATCGGAGGTGTGCAAGTGGCGGTGCTGGGCGTGCCTCAGCATGCAAGTTCATGCACGGCACTGGTGGTGGAAATGCAGATGTCACAGCGACTCTGGTAGTCGGGACTAGATGATGAGTCAAAGGTTGTAGGACAGTCTCTGACACTAAAAAGGGTTACACAGCATCACCACTGCCCAGGAGGAAGTGACCAGTGATGGTGCAACCATCAGCTGGAAGAAACTATGGCCCCAGACAGGTCTCAATTTGTTCATTCATTTCCCTACCACAGAATTTCCCAACTTTGGCACTGCTGGCATTTTGGGCCAGCTAATTATTGTGAGGGCTTTCCTGTGCATTGCAGCATGATTAGCAGCATATCTGGCTTCTACCCACTAGACTCCATTAACAACCCCCCAACACACACACACACACACTACACACTCGGTTTTGACAACCAAAACTGTCTTCAGACATTGCCAAATGTCTCCTGGGGTCAAAAATCATCTCTGGCTAAGAATGACTGTTCTGGACTCTGACAACCCAAAGTTCTTTGTGTCTCCAATAAAAAGGCAAAAGAGAACTTATTCTAGACAGATACATTCTGAGTACTGAGAAATTCTCTAGGGGTAAGGAGAAGACATTACTTCAGAGATGTCTCTGGACCCATGGGAGAGGAGAAAGATCTTGGGTGGGCTCCCCTACTTCCTGGCGTTGTATTAGACACTGAGGACACAGAGAGAAACAAAGCAGGAAAACTGTCCACGCTCCTGGAGTTCATGTTCTATGTGGGCTCAGAAGATTGCAGAGACCAAATAGACATTATAAATGGAATCAGTTAAAAAACAAGTCCACAGGGACGATGTGGTCATAACTCGAGTTTGCACAATCTTATCAATGCTTTCTTTTCCAGGAAAGCATCAAATAGGTCTGTCTGGGATGGCACTGGAGCTCAGCAGAGAGATGGAGGCTTGAAATCACCATGCATTTCCCTCCATAGCTTTTCACTTTATATATATATATAGATTAAATTTTAAGGAAACAGGCATGCAATATGTAATAGCATTGGGTGTACATTCTTAAAGTCAAAGCCGGCAGTGAATGGTATTGACAGCATTGGCCTCCAAATCTGCTTTTAAACAGTATACTTTAACTTTTCTACGCACCCCAAGCTGAGAAACTATGATGCCGTCAACAAGGCCCCTCAACTCTTGCCCATGTCACAAGGAATTTTGGCCAAATCCTATAAGTAAAGGTCAAATGCAATAAAATGAGGACTTATTGGTATCAGTATGATAGAATGCTGCTTCCATACCACTCCTATTATTATTACTTAGAAAATATCTTAGATAATTTTGAAACAGGTCATTTTCTTCTCCCACCCCTTTTATGTCTATTTAATTTTACTTTTCTTAATGGAGTTAGGGATTTTCAGGTGACTCTGCCATTGGTATCAGTTCTGCAGGATAAAACTAAACCAATGAATGAGTAGAGCCAAGTGATTAAAGGTGAGTTTGGACACAAACTAACGTGGGCACATGACCTTGGCCAACACCTTTAACTCTGTCTTTCCTAAGCCTTGGACTCCCCTCTGTAAACCGCCAAGCTCAGAGGATTACAGTGTAGCTCTAAAGGGATAATGCATCTAAAGCGTTTTACCTGGTAGGTGACCAGAGGAAGCCCTCAATCTACAATAAACATTCTTATGCTTAGGTCTTCATCCGTGGGGAGAAGGTAATGTGATGGACCAATCAACAAACCAGCTCTGCCAAGTCCCATGCAGGCCAATATGAGAGCTGAACAAGACAACACAGATGAACACTGAGCGAATACACTGCAATACTCATGCATGGGTCAGCTGGAATTTGTACTCAGAATTGCAATTAGCACCTGATAGCGTGGCCTGGGAAGATTCCATATTTGGGACATAACAATGAAACCACATAGTCCCTTGGAAAATACATTTCTAAGACAGCTGACAAAATTAATAACCTGAATTTATTGAGGAAGCAAGGCCAAAGTTGAAATGTTTCTTGGCCATCATGTTTAAGGTGATACTGGGAGTGATAATGATATATCACGCTATGATAATATGTGCCTCTATGGTTAAAGACAGGGACCAATTCAGCCTGCAACACCACTCTTGTACCCCATTGGTTACGCTTTCTTTGTTACAAAAATTTCAAACCTGCCACTAACCAAGCCATTCATAAGTGAGATGCAAAGCAAAGGTTTAAAAATAGGGGACGGGCAACCTCAAATACCCACAGGGGGTTGGCAGGGAACAAAGCTGAGTGAAAAAAGGCACGTGTGTAATAGGGAGTGGTAGAGTCTGCGGCAGATGGGAGCTTGCCTGTTCTATCTAAAGAATCAGCCATCACAGCCGATTTTTAAACAAAACAATCTGTTGGCTGAATTTGGCTCATGGGCTATGAATTGGCCACCACTAGCCTCAAAGAAATCAGGCTGAAAGAGTTTGATGGGAATTCACTGGCTTCAGACATTAAGAGAAATGTAATAGGGCCAGTTTCATTTTATACTTCCCTTTTAGCTTGAATTTCTTAGGAATCAAAACTATCTCAGTTCCCAACACCTTTTTTCTTGGCTTCTCTGTAGGAAAGTGTACATTTTGGTTCAGTGTGCCTCTCTACATTTCTCCCTTGGTATTTTTCTCATTGAGGTTTGCTGGAAAGTGATGTCACCATTCACAGATGCGGAATGTAATAACACTGTTGGGTGGTGACTCTCTGTAGAATGACTCAAAGAAGTTGAGCTATCTGCTCTTTGGTCAAAGTGTACAGCTCCAGGTGCAGTATAGGGTTGTTTTGTTTTCCCAGTAAAAAGGAAAACTGCTCTTAAAACGCTCATCATGGGGTGATTACAGATCAATTTTAATTTTCTCCCTTATACAAATGCAATATGTGCCCATTAAGCCTCCAGTTTATTCAAGTAATCATGAAACAAACATTTCTTGAGATCCTACTATGCTCCTACACTCCCAAATGGCCTTTGATATCCATAAAATTCATTTTCAAAAATGTATTTATTAATACACCTTCCCCAGTGTAAAATTGTTTCATTCTGCTAGTTCTGAACTGTCAGAATTGCATTGCATTAAATAAGGTTCTAGCTTTTTAGAAATAATATCATCATGTTGCATTTGAATGAATGAGCAGTATGTTGGTCCTGCTTTATTTACAATTTGGGGTATATTTTGGCCATTGTTTCTCTGTAAATCAGGGCATTATAATCTGTCACTGGCATTACCTGAGAGAATCTCAGCTGCAGATTTGATATTTGAAGTTGGAACCAAAAGAGGATGCTCAGAATATGAATTGAACCTCCTGAGATGTGGGAGACTTGCCCACTACCCTGTCTGTGCACCCATTCAAGATGGCCCTGTGTAGTTCAATAACTCAAAGGACAACAAACAGAGATTGACTCATTTGAGGATTCAGGCCAAGTTGGATCAATGTCTGTGCCTGAGCTATATCAGAGTCACTAACACAGAAAGCTGTTTGAGCAAGACATCAAATATGATATTCACTTTTTAATTTTATTGGTATTATTGTTTGTATTTCTGTTTAAATGGCTGATTTGATTAAATTATAAATGTGACTGTTTTATTGTGACTGAGTCTTACAGAGAAAATTTCATAGGGTAAATGTTTAACTATACAAAATTTTCCAGAGGGAGAAAAATTCTGGTTTAAGCTTTCAGTTGGTTTGAAAAGAGCACTAATACAATCGGAAGGATATCAATTAGTGGCAATTTGGGAGGAATCTTTAGCTTTTCAGGTTTGACGCTCCTGAAGTATATTCTAGGTCTTTAACTTACAATGCAATAAAGCTGCTTTATTCTCTATACGTAACCATACTGGTGGTTAATTTGCTTTGCTTTTATAATCACCGCAGCAGTAAAGCTGTCATTTCCCCCTCGTGACACGAGATTCAGTTTGTCATAACTCAGCTCATCAGCATTTTGATTTGTTTTGGTGTTTTCTTTTCCCCAACCCAGTTGGCCAAGCAAAAGAAATCCACTGACCTCCTTCCCAAAGGTCAGAAGCTGGGCATACAGAGAAAGATTCCAACCAGAGGCGCTTCCAGCCAGCTGGTTCTAGCCACTGCACAACAAAGTCACAGTTTCCGCTTTGAGTTGCTAGTGCTATGGGTGGGCAGATTTTTCTTTGCTATGCTTCCTTTAGGAGCTGGTTAATCATAGATGTGAGTTTAGATATGGAGAGTTGTGGGGATGGAATTTTCATGTTTAAGTCAAAGTGGGGAAACATTCAAAATGAATCTTCTTTTTTTCATTCTGCCACATGAGACAATGTGGGGGATGGAATATACAGAGGCATTCTCAAACTTCAGTGCACATATATGTGTCTCCTGGGGTTCTGGTTAGGGATTCAGACTCCTGGGTTCCAGCCAAAGTCCTGCAGAGTGTTGCTTATTGTAATAGTTGTTGAATGACTTATTTTGTTGGCTCAAGGAGAAGAAGGTATACAATGTCAAATGCAACAGAGAGGTCAAGGGAGATAAGGACCAAAAAGCATCTGCTGGGTTTGGAAACAGATGGCTGAAGGCTAAGCTGTTCAGTGGAGAGGAGGGACCAGTAGCCAGGTTATAAGGATGAGGAGAACGAAAAGAGGACCATAGACCATGAGTGAGAGCCCTTTACACCCTAAAAGACTAAGGGATTCAATTGTGACGATGATAAAATGAACATCATCCCCAAAGTATAAGATGCCTTGAAGCTGTATCAGAAACATAAAAGCCCAGAATTCCCAATTCAGATCGCGTTTGGAAATTTTGTGCAAAAAGATTTCTAGTCTTCACTACATGGATGGGAATAATCTGGTGTTTTTGGCCATTGCTCCAAGAACCTGCAGTTTCTCGTTGAAATAACATAGAAATTTGCCTTCTGAAGACATCCTGAAAGTCTGAGTTTGGACATAAGAGATGGAAGCTTGTTGCCTATAAAAGTCTCTCTCTTTAAAGCATTTTGAGTTATCAAACAGTATCTTTGAAAGCTTATTCAACTATTTTTCTCCTTATTTTTAAAACATATTAACTAAGCAATCCCTATGACATTTGCCGAACTTGGCCCTTACACTGACTATGTTTTCCCTAAAACTCTTCAAATTCCTTATTATTTCAGCCCTGCTTAGTAAAAACTTGCTGCTAAGTTCTGTTTTTGACATTTGTTTTGAGAATGCTTTAAGTATCCAATGTCCGTTTCCTTTAAAAAATGACTAGCTCATTAGAATCCAGTCCCCCAAAGTTGTCCCTTCTGACTGTCAAGGGAACAGGGCTTGCCCAGACTCCTAAGCCATTATAAGCCTATCAAACGCCTCCTCCCACAGTTTTATTCAACCAGGGGAATTTTCTATTTGCCCAGGACAAGTGAACAATTCATTATTTCAATAACTGCCCTGCCCATGTCATTCCTGAAGAATAAGCCATGAATTAACCACAGGCTTAAGTTCAAGTGACACCCAATCCCCAATTCCCCAATTAACTCTATTCTTGAAATGCCTTTACTTTCCCTCTCTCTTCTCTCTCTATCCAATGTTCTCTTTCTCTTTTTTTTTTCTTTCTCTCTCCTTCTACCCCCTCTTTCTCTCTCTCTCTCTTTTTCTCCATGAAGACTAAACACACTGTCTACGTTGTTTAAAAAAGAATAATGCTTAACACTATAAATTGTGCTTCGTTACAATTCTATATTCAAGGCTGGGTGATTTTGTGTTGGTTTAAGCTAATCTTTATAGCCTTGAATATTAGTATTAACCCCCACGTGTTTCAGGAATTGGTTCCTCAGCGTGAGATACAAAATTTAGGGAGGTTGAACAGTCACATAAAGTTATTTTTTTTCTTTTTTATGAAGACTTTGATTAGGGTAGACACTCTTACATATAACTTAAAATGATATAAATTAATTTTGTGAATGGAAATGAGATAGAAATATAGCCAATGAATATTCTCTGTTTGTATTATTTTATTATTATGTAAAATATTATTTCATTTTTCTTCCCAATCCTGGTTTCAATTTTAATTATTAACCAGGTCATGTTCACATCACTCTTCAAATACCCTACTGGATGTCTGGAGATGCCGTTTGTGTGTGTAAACATAAGCACACGGGCAGTATAAACACAGTTACAATACCCACGTGGGCAGACACACACACACAAATACAAACAATTCCTTTCATTCTCCTGGGTGACCCCCTCATGCCCCTCCGCCTTCTAGCACATTCCCTCAGGAGTATAGCTAATGATTCTATGCCAATGTTGCCACCAATAAATTATTTTATCCAATATCTACTTTTCACCACTTCCTGCCCTTCACTTTGGAAGGTATATACCAAGGGCCAAACTCCTCTTTTTTCCCACTCTTCATAGCTGAGTTACCATGCCACGCGTAATCTTAAAATTAAGACCGAACACTTTCATGTGTCTTTGAGGTCCAGTGTGATTTTCCAATCTCCTCTCCCACCATTCTTTCCCTTTCTCATATGTTCTAATTGTGCTAACCTTTCTCCAGTCCCTTTCATGAACTCTGCCCTCTACCACCTCAGGACCTTTGCACCTGAGGTCCTCTCAGCCAGGAGATCCTTGCTCTTGCCAGTCCTCTTCAATCTGGCCAACTTCTTCTCAGTCTTCAAGTATCAGGTTAAAGGTCACCTCCTCATGGGAGCCTCTTTTGACTTCCCAGACTAGGGCTGGTAAACACTCTAACAGCGTTCTTTATTTTAGAGTGCTAATAATAGTTGTCATTAAACAATTATTGCGTAATTATTTGTGAACCCCATGAAGGTGCTAACCATCAGCTTTGTTCACTAAGTGCCTGACACATAGTGGGTGTTCAAATATTTATTGAATGAAGGCATGCACGATTCTATTTCTTATACATACCGGTTCTCATTCTTTTTTTCTTTCTACTTTCTCTTCTAACTCCTATTCAATTAACTTGGGAAAATCCTCTTTCTCCTTTTCAGGGCAGGTTGAAACAGAAAACAAAAAAAAATAACAACTTCACGCATACCCCCCATCCCTCCACAGCCCAATATAACTGCTTAGTATTAGAGCAATGCTATTTATAAATCTTTACCAAGGAAAATGATAAGGAAGAAGAAAGATGTCTAATTTGAAGACACAAATGGCAGTTCACAACTTGAAATCGGGCACCACATATGTTTTATTTAATTTGTATTGTTTAAAATCTGTTTACATTGAAGCGTAGATTTCTGGAATCTTTTGAAAAACTAGACTATCTGACATTCCTGCATAGTGACAACACGCTGGAGAAAGGACAGGGACTTGCAGTATATTACAGAGCCCACCATTCCCTGTTGCCCAGTGCTCAGTATTTCTCGGTCATCTACTTCCCTGACTACCACTGAGGGCTTGTGCCCTCTCCCAAATTCTTCAAAAATACATGGCGACCTCTTTCATAATGGTTACAACATTCTGCATCTGTTTATCTCTTCTCGGGTACAAATACTTAAAGTGGGAAAAATACTTATTTGCTGTTTAAATTGTTTTAATGACTACTACTGCAGTAGTGATGCTTCTTATTTTTTCAGTACGGATGCAAACATGTTCTGCAACACCATGGCTTAACTAAAATTCTGTGGCTTGGTTTGAGAACAGATCCACCGAGCATAGAGCATTTTATAAGATTTTTAAAACAGAAGTAAACATTTGACTTTCAAAGTGAACTAAGTGGCAACTGATCTCATTGCAGGTTAAGATATTTGAGGGAGAGAGGGGGAGAGAGAGAGAGAGAGTGAGCCGAGGATCCTCTAACTAGTAAATACATTACACTTCTCCCTTTCCTGTTTAAATCTGGTTCCTCCCCAGTTAGGATTCCTCTCTTCAGACTATTTCTTGGGTACACAGGAAAGACAGGTAAAATGCCATTAATCCAATGGGCTTATCCAATCTTACATCTCATAGAATTCTCAGAGCAGAGAAGAAAAAGTGAGCCCTCCAAACATAACAGCCAGGGAAAGGAAACGCTAGCCAGAGAATGGCCAGAGAGAAATCAGACAACCAGCATCTGGAAGGAGGGGCACACACGTGTGAAGGTTTGCTCTACTCTCTACTTCAACCTGTCACAGCTACTCCAGAAATTATAATACCGTGTACCTCTCCAGGGCCTTACGTAGGACAGATCAAGAACAATCCAAGTGCAAATTCACTTTGCTTCTCATCACCATGTGACATAGAATGTGTAGAGTGTAAGATTTGCAGAGAATCCCCAAAGAATCCACTCTCAAGGAAACCCACGTGTCTACTGACAGGATGGCAGTTGTATGACCTGAGGCCCTTCACTTTCCATTCCTCTAGACCACCATTTCTCCTCTGGGAAAGGAAATGGTCAGAGGGTGTGATATCTAAACGTCTTCTCCAGCTTTACCATTTTACATTTCACTGTAGTTTAGCCTGAACCTGGTTTCATATAGTTAAGAGCAGAGGTTACAAATTCAGGATGTGTCCTGATTCTGCCATTTACTAGCTGTTTGATCTTCTATCATTTACCTCAGTTTACTCATCTGTGAAATGGGAAGACTGTTGGTGCTTACCTCATAGGGTGGCCACCAGGACTAAATGAGATCATGCCTGCAAAGCACCTATTGCCTTCTGCACAGTAAACATTAAATGTTGGCTATTATTATTTTTATCACTATTATTATATGGGACCATTCAGATCTGAGATGAAAGACCTGGTTTTTGGTAGCATCCTGGTCTCCTGTATGGCCCCTGATGCAGCACAAAAACCCACGGCTTTCTTTTGTGTGTACCTAGGATACTGTTTGAAAAGAATTTCCCTGAGCTCTTAACCAGCAGAAAAGCTGTGGTCTCCTCCCCACAGCATTTATACATCTTGCTTTTTGCATTTCCCAGCAGGTTTGGACCGTTAAACATTAACACCTTTTCTCATAGGCTTGTGTCCTTCTGGCTATAAAATCAAAAAGG
>JAQZBX010035843.1:0-24415 GCA_029593785.1 Cabassous unicinctus
TTTAATGGAAAGCATCTTCACTTGAAATATTATTGTGTTTGTAGAAACCAAACTCTAAAACACACCCATGTTTCCACCCACCGCGGGCCCTCCAGGTTTGGAGTTAGCTGCAGGCCCACGCTGGGGCTGAATCCTAAAGTGCTAGGAGGATCTGCCTTTTCTATTCCTCACTTGACTGGGCTTGCTAAGCTCTCTGCAAAGTACAAGCAGGAGGAGTGTACTGATTTTCATGTTGATTTTCACGCACTAAAGGTTTTCCTGTTCTCCATTTCCCCTACGAAGACTGACGTGGACGGTACCCTTCTGTCTTCCTCTCCATCAGAGCCCTCGGCTCTCAGATATCAGCACCAGCCTCACCTAGGAGCTAGGTGAAATGCGGAACCCAGGCCTTCCAGCTCTGCTGACCAGTCCCCAGGGAAAATGTGGGCACATCCCATTGAAGAAGTGCCAAGCCTGAGACCCATCTTCTGTCACTGCCTCTGAGCCATCCCATGGCTCCTTTCCTACCTGGGCAGCCCAGGTGAGCTATTTTCTGAAAATCACACAGCACGACTCCAGGACTCTCTCTCCCAGGGTAAAGGTCCAGGATGGCGATGCTCATCCAACACTCTCCTGCCCTCCCGAGACAACCTCTCCTAAGTACGTTTCCAATAAAGAGGGAAGAGAGATTGATATAAAGATTGAATTTTCAGCAACTCAAAGGCAGGGGAAATTGACTATGATCATAAGAGAAGAGAGCTGTCAACTGCCTCAAGTTTCCCTGTTCCAATGCCTTTAAAAGTGCACTTCATAAAAATAGAGGCAACTTAAATAAATATGTGTTAAGAAACGAGGTGTTTCGGAAAGACTAACCCGTGTCTCCATAGGAAGGGACATTGACAGTCTTCACCCCCCAGGAGATTTTTTTATGGGGTTCATGAAACATTCTATTTCAGTGAACTGAACCCCAAAACTTTCTAACTTCATTGCAGTAGGAACTTGGAGGAAAAAATGTATTTCAAAATACCTGTGGTGGGCTAGGAGATTGAATTCCCAGAGAGAAAAGGTCTCTTAGAAACCTTGATGTATCACCTAGGAAACATCATTTCAAAGAAGTTAAATTAAAATGAGCTTCATCGTCTGGGTCTGGCTGCTGCCATCCCCTGAGAATTCCCAGCACATTCGCAGAAAGCCCATCAGCGCAGTTTTCTCTGCATGGTTCGTTGAAGGTTATCCCAGCAGGAAGGAGCGGGTGGAAGGCGGCATCCGCCACTCCTTGCACCACGGCAGGTTTGAACACGTGCCTATTAGATCACATCACATGCCACCTTCAATTTCTTTTCTCAGGGATCTTTAGGACTCTTTCCCCCTTTTCTCATTTTAATTCTGGAAATGCAGCTAGGCTTTTAGCATCTTCAGACATTCACACAGTATTCACAAAAACTGAAAAAATGATATGCCCTGTGTAATATTCTCTGGCAAAATTAACCTAGTTAAGAAGGCATTAGTTAGGGAGGGCTGCTTAGTTGTATTTCCCACTCTAGACCCCAGACCCATGACTTACAGAGGCCAGAAGCTTCCAGAACATCTAGTTCCTTACACACAACGATTGGAGGGGATCTTAAGCCTAGGATTGTATGCAGACCACGCAGGAATCTGTTGGAAATGCCTGAGCTCACATACTGGAATGAAAACGATGTATTACATAGTGAGCAGAGCAAAATTAAATCAATTAAGCTATAAAGATAACCAGTGCAGATCTGGGCTGCCTCCATTAGAGTGACAAACAGCCAGCTTCAGCCAGCCCCACTACTAACAATGAGGGGGTCTACAGTCTCCCACAAGGTGTTCACGTCCAGGCAGGCTCAGCGAGCCCCCCTAGCCCCCTCCCCACTCCCCATGCTGTTCTCCACTGCCCTCTGCCCTTGTCTGCAGATGGCATCATGGCCAGGCTTGGGGCAGGCCATAGAGACATGGAGAGGGGCTGCCCTCCTGCTTGGGACCTTTGCTGTCTTAGCTTGTCAGAGCTGCTATGACAAATTTCACAAAGGACATTGACTTAAGCAACGGGAATGTATTGTCTCATGGTTTTGAAGGCTAGAAGTCCAAAATCAAGGTCTTGACAAGCCATGCTTTCTCCCAGAGTTTAGCATTCTGGTGCTGGCTCGCCACTAATGCTTGGGGGGGTCCTTGGCTTGCACCTCCGCCTCCAGCACATAGCCATCTGCCTCATTGTCTGGCTTCTTTTGGCTTCTGCCTACTACTTGACTGACCATGGCCAAATTTCCTCTCCTTCATAAGGACTTCAGCCATATGTGTTAAGACCCACCCTGATTCAATTTGGCCTCATCTAGATAGAATCTTCAAAGATTCTAGTCACAAATGAGTCTGCACCTTTAATAATAGCATCTTCGAAGGTCCCATTTACAAATGGGCTCACACCCACAGGACCAGGGGTTGGGGCCTGAGCATGCCTTTTTGGGGGGGAGGGAATTATTTAGCTTTCATTTTCCTTCACTCTTTTTATTTTCTGTTGTATTTTTTTTAATTAGCAAAGTTGTGGATTTACAGAACGATCATGTATACAAGATTCCCATACAACACACCTTGCACTCGTGTGGTACATTTGTTACAATTGATGAAAGCATATTTTATAATTTTATTATTAACAATAGTCCATGGCTTAATTTATGGTTAAGTGTGGTGTAATTCCATGGATTGTTTTTAAACTTTTTATTCTAACACCATATATACAACCTAACATTTCCCCTGTTTAACCACATTCAAATATATAATTCAGTGCTGTTACGTGTACAATGAGCATGCCTTTTGTGGGGTACCTGACAAAATTCCCAACACTTGGTCAGAGTTAAGGCATGTTCTCCACATCTGCAGGTATCTCCTGTGGTCTCATTGCCCTAAACCAGCCAGAGGCAAGAGACCTCTGACCAACCGCCCAAGGCAAGCAGGGCTGCAAGAGGGAGGCAGACTGCCCACAGCCCCTGGTATGAAGAGGGGCTTCCATGGGTGCCAGAGACAGGGCCCCCCAGCTTCTGCTCCCATGAGAAGGAGAGGCGTACAGAGGAGGGGAAGCTCCTTGGCTCTCCATTCCCCCATTCCCTCTTCTGTAAAGGACAGGTTTTGTCAGTATTGAGATCATGTATCAAGGAACAGCCATAAAATTCTGGCTTTGGTATTCTTATTTAGGTTGCAACTTGGCAACCACAAAGACCTCATTCAAAAACATGTTTGTCATTGCTTTCTCCCAGAAATATGCCCTGTGTAATATTCTCTGGCAAAATTATTATTTCCCTCCATTATTTCCCTACCTGCTGGCTGAAACCTGAAATCTCCTTGCTAAGGATTGTTCCATAATTCAATCAGGCACAAATCTGGAAACAGAAACTTCTGCAGTGCAACCCCCACCAGCCCGCACCCAGGGGACAGATAAACCAAGGTGACGTGATAGTGGCCAAGCGAGCCCCAGGCCCTTCTCCCCAGCCAAGCCCCTCATGCCTGTGGACTTGGCTGACATCTAACCCTGGACAACACAGATTTTTAAATGGGAGGATAGGGAGACTAATTAGGGCACAGAGAAGCTAGACTCTGGAATCCTGGGGAGAAAAGACCATGTCTGTGGCTGGAGACCAGCCTTATCTCGGCTGTCCCTATCTTGGCTGTCGGTGCCTCTGGTTGTCCAGTGGAACTTGCCCCTGCTCAGGCCCTCATTCCATCTCTGAGGCTGAACTCCATCTCCCTCCGTCCCTCTGCACCAGTGGGCACTCTCACTCACCTGGCCACGCCCCTGAGATCTGGGTTCCACCTGACACAGCGGCTCTGGGCCTGGCAGTCATGATTCCTGTCCCCATGGAGGCCCAGACATTGTCCATAGAAATGTCGCACTTCCTCTGGAAGGGCCAGCCCCATCTAGGATACTAGGTCAGAGTCTGGAGCAGGAGCCCCTGGGCCGACCCCTCTGCACCCTGAAGCCCCGTGTCTGGGGCAAGCCCCAGAACCCCAAAACCTCAGGGTCTTCTCATGTGCAGTAGACAGTGACCATCTCCTTCTCCTGGATCATGGATGAGACTTTACTGGAAGAAGCACTAACATGTGATTCTGCTGTGCTGGCACAAGAGGGGACTGACAATGCTCTCCCTCCTCCACCACCCATCATGGCCAGGGCCCTGTGGTGACATTGCCCCCTGTTGGTCCTCTGGACCCCCAGGTAGTGAGAGTAGAGCCCTCCAGGTGGTGACACTGGACCCCAGAAAGTATCACTGGATTCCCCAGATGGTGACACTGCCCCCAGGTTGTGACAATGAATGTCCCAGGTGGTGACAATGGACCCACCAGGTAGTGACACTAAACCCCCAGGTGGTGACAATGTACCCCCAGGTGGTGTCAATGGGCCCCCAGGTAGTTACACTGCCCCCAGGTGGTGACAATGGACCTCCAGGTAGTAACACTGCCCCCAGGTGGTGACAATTGACCCCCCCAGGTGGTGGCACTGTGCCCCCAGATGGTGACAATCTCGACCCCCAGATGGTGATGCTGGATCTCAGGTGACAATACTGGATCCCCAGGTGGTGACAATGGAGCAGTTCCATACTTAGCTTTCTGAGGAACCATTAAACTGTCTTCCACAGCCACTGCAACATTTTACATTGCCACAAGCAATGAATGCATATTTCTATTTCTCCGCATCCTCTCCAACACTTGATATTTTCCATTTTTTTTAAATAGCATCCATTCTAATGGGTGTGAAATGGTATATCATTGTGGTTTTAATTTGCATTTCCCTGATGGCTAGTAATGTTGAGCATTTTTTCATGTGCTATCTGCCATTTTTATATATTCTTTGGAGAGATGTCTGTTCAAGTCTTTTGCCCATTTTTTAATTGGGTTGTGTTTTCTTTCTTTCTTTCATATATTTTCGTTCTTTGTATTTGTCTTTTAGTTGGTAAGTTAAAGGATTTCTTTATATACCAAATATTAATCCTTCATCAGATATGTGGTTTCCAAATATTTTCTCACATCATATGTTATCTTTATAGCTTCATGATAAAGGCCTTTCAGGACAAAAGTGTTTTGTTGTGGTTGTTTTTCTTTTGATTAGGTCCCATTTATCTATTTTTACTTTTGTTGTTTGTGCTTTAGGTATTTGGTCTAAGAAACCATTGCCTAACACAAGATTGTGAAGATGCTTCCCTATGTTTCCTTCTAGGAGTTTGATAGTTCTAGCTTTTATATTTAGATCTTTGATCCATTTTGATTTGATTTTTGTATATGGTGTGAGGTAGGTGGTCCTTTTTTTTTTTGCAAATGTAGATCCAGTTTTCCCAGCACCATTTGTTGAAGAGACTATTTTTTCCCATTTGAGTGGTCTTTGCCACCTTGCCAAAAAACAGCTGGCCATGAATGTGAGGATTGATTTCTGAGCTCTCAATTCAATTCCATTGGTCTATATGTCTGTCCTTGTGCAAGTACCATGAAATTCTCATTACTGTGGCTCTGTAATGAGCTTTAAGATCAGGAAGTCAGGAAGTATGAGCCTTCAAACTTCATTCTTCTTTTTCAAGATGGCATTAGCTCTTTGGGGATCTTTCCCTTCAATATAAAGTTGATGATTGGCTTTTCCATTTCTACAAAGAAGGATATTGAAGATTGCATTGAATCTATAAATTTTTTTGGGTAGTATTGACATATTAATGATATTTAGTCTTTCAATCCATGAACATGGAATCCTTCCATTTATTTGAGTCTTCTTTAATATCTTTTAGCAATGTTTTATAGTTTTCTGTGTACAAGTCCTTTAATCCTCGGTTAGATTTATTCCTCGATATTTGATTCTTATAGTTGCTATTGTGAATGGATTTTTTATCTTGATTTCTTCTCCTGATTGGTCTTTGCTTGTGTATAGAAACACTACTGATATTGGTGTGTTGATCTTGTACCTCACCACTTTGCTGAATTCATTTATTAGCTCTAGCAGCTTTGTTGTGAATTTCTCAGGATTTATTGTATATAGGACCATATCATCAGCAAATAAGAAAAGTTTTCATTCTTCCTTTCCAATTTGGATGCCTTTTCTTTCTTTTTCTTGCCTAATTGCTTTGGCAAGAATTTCCTGTTCAATGTTGCATAACAGTGGTGACAGTGGGCATCCTTGTTTTTGTTCCTGATCTTAGAGGGAAAGGTTTCAGTCTCTCACCATTAAGTAGGATGTTAGCTGTGGGCTTTTCATATATGCCCTTCATCATATTGAGCAAGTTTTCTTCTAATCCTAATGTTCTAAGTGTTTTTATCAAGAAAGGGTGCTGTATTCTGTCAAATGCTTTTTCTGTATCTATTGAAATGATCATGTGTTTTTTTCCTTCATTGTGTTAATGTGGTATATTATATTAATTGATTTTTTTATGTTGAACCAACCTTGCATACCAGATATAAATCCCACTTGATCATGGTGTATAATTCTTTTAAAATGCTGTTGGATTCGGTTTGCTAGTATTTTGTTGAGGATTTTTGCATCTACATTCATAAGCGATATTGGCCTATGTTTTTTTTCCCTTGTGGTATCTTTATCCAGAGTTTATATGAGAGTGATGTTGGCCTTATAGAATGAGTAAGGGAGTGTTTCTTCCTTTTCAATTTTGTGGAAAAGGTTAGCAAAATTTTGAGTTAAATCTTCTTGGAATGTTTGGTAGAAATATTCTGGTCCTGGGCTTTTCTTTGTTGAGAGGTTTTGATTACTGATTAAATCTCTTTATTAGTGATTGGTTTGTTGAGATCTTCTATTTATTCTTGAGTCAATGTAGGTAGTTTGTGTGTTTCTAAGAATTTGTCCATTTCATCTAGGTTATCTAATTTGCTGGCATGCAGTATCCACATAAATTCATAGTATCCACTTATAGCCATTTTTATTTCAGTGGATTTGGAAGTAATGTCTCCCTTTCATTTCTGATTTTCATTATTTATATCCTCTCTCTTTTTTCTTTGTCAGTTGAGCTAAATGATTGTGGATTTTATTTATATTTTCAATGAACAATATGTGGTTTTGCTGATTTTCTCTATTGTTTTTTGTTTTCTAATTCATTTATCTCCACTCTAATTTCTATTTCCTTTCTTCTGTTTGCTTTGGGTTTGATTTGCTCTTTTTCTATTTCTTCTACTTTTGAGGTTGATCTCTGGTTTGAAGTCTTTCTTCTTTTTTAATATAAGCATTTAGAGATAGAAATTTCCCTCTCATCACTGCCTTCACTTCATCCCATATGCTTTGGTATGCTGTTTGTCCATTTTCATTCATCTCAAGGTATTTCCTAATTTTGCTTCTAATTTCCTCTTTATCCTATGGGTTAAGAGAATGTTATTTAATTGCCTCATATTTGTGAATTTTCTTTTTCTTCCTTTTTTTTTATTTCTAGCATCATTATGTTGCTGCCAGAGAATATATATTGCATGACTTCAGCATTTTTTAATTTATGGAGACTTGTTTTGTGACCCAATATATGGTATATCTTGGAGCATGATTCATGTGCACTTGAGAAGAACATATATTCTGTTTTCATTGGGTGCAGTGTAAGTTCCATTTGGTTTAGCATATCATTCAATTTCTGTACTTCCATATTGATCTTCTGAGTAGATGTCCCATCCATTATCGAGACTGGTGTGTTAAAGTCTCCTACTATTCATGCAGAACTGTCAAATTGTTCCTTTAAAACTGTCAATATTTGCTTCATATATTTTGGGGCTCTGTTGTTAGATACACAAATATTTATAATTGTTATATCCTTCTGTTGAATTGTCCCCTGTATCAGTATATAATGACAATCTTTGACCCTCATAACTAGTTTTGACATAAAGTCTATTGCATCTATGTCACCCCACCTCTCTTTTGGTCACTACTTGCATGGTATATTTTTTTCCATCCTTTCACAGTCAACCTATTGGTAGCTTTGACTTTTTTAGGTGAGTCTCTTCCAGTTTAGGCATGCTTTTTTATTGATATACGCCCTTCATCATGTTGAGCAAGTTTTCTTCCATTCCTAGTGTTCTAATCTCTGCCTTTTGACTGGAAAGTTTAATCCATTTACATTTCAAATCACTACTGATAATTCTGGTCTTTCTTCTGTTATTTTGCTGTTTAGCCTTTGTAAGTCTTATACCTTTTTGTCCCTCCTTCTGTTATAGCCCGCTTTTATATTTATTTTACCCTATTGAGTGCCTTCTCATTTCTCTCAGGATATATTTTTCATCTGTTTTCCTTATGGTTACCATAGGGTTAAAATTTAACACCCTAAATATATAACAATTGTATTTAGCTTGATCCCAAACAATAGCATTCACATATAATTTTCCTATAACCCTCTGTCCCCCCACTATTTTTTATACTTGTTACCACTTATGTCTTTTTACACTGTATGTCCAAAAAACTATATTTATCCTTACTTTTTATGCATTTGCATTTTAGCACATGTAGGAAGTAAGAAATGGAGTTACACACCAAACAATACAATACAATAATACTGGCATTTATAACTATCCCTCATTTTTTAAAGGAAGTCTCAATAGATATAAAATTCTTGGCTGGCAGTTGTTTTTCTGCAGCACTTTAAGCATTGCAACCCACTGCCTTCTTGCCTCCATGGTTTCTGATGAGAAATAGGAATGCAACCTAATTGGAACACCTTGTACATAGCATGTTGTTTTCCTCTTGCAGCTTTCAGAACTCTCTCCTTGTTCTTTGCATTTGATAGTGTAATCAATATATGATGGAGTATATTTTTTTTTCATGTTTATCCTGTTTGGTGATCTCTGAGCTTCTTGGATGTGCATATTCATGTCTTTTGTTAAGTTTGTGAAGTTCTCTGTCATTATTTCTTTGGCTATTCCTTCTGCACCTTTCTTCTCCTTCTGGGACTCCCATAATGCATACATTGGTATGCTTGATGGTGTGCTACAGCTGTCTTAGGCTATTTTCACTTTTAATTATTCTTTTTTCTTTCTGCTCCTCAGCCTGACTCATTTTAAGTGTCTTGTCTTTGAGTTCACTGATTCTTTCTTCTGCCAGCTACAAACTGCTCTTTAAACCCTCCTGGGTATTTTTCATTTCAGTTATTGTGGCCTTCAACTCCAGTAGTTCTGCTTGGTTCCTTTTTAAAATTTCTATCTCTTCTGCATCCCCTGTGCTGCGTCCCCTGTGCCCCATCCTTTGCACCCCACTGCCACTGGTCTCCCTGCTGCTGCCACAATGATGTGTAGGGCTCTTGGCCTCACAGTTGGCCACTGCTGAGATGCAGCAGATTGCAGACCAGGTAAAGTCCCAACTTGAAGAGAAAGAAAATAAGAAGTTTCCTGTTTTCCTGCTGTGGAGTTCAAGCACCAGTTGATTGCTGGGACAAACTTCTTCATCAAGGTGCACATTGATGACGATCACGTCGTACACTTTAAGAGTATCCCTCACTTGAGAATGATCCTGAGTGACATTGCAACAACAGATACAGGACATTTTATATCATCACATAACATGCAGAACTGTGTGGAAGAGAGTGTTGTCTACAGTGTGAACTATGGTCCATGCTTAGTGGCAAAGCCCCTGGTTGTGTATATCCATTGCAGGTGATGTGCCACACTAATGAAGGATGTTTATGTGGGAGGTTGTGGGAGGTGTGGGAGGTGGGGCATATGGGAATCCCTATAATTTTTGTGTAACATTTATGTAATCTAAGTATTTTTTTAAAATAATAATTTAAAAAATTTATTAAAAATAAAATGTCTCCCTCATGAAAACAATTCTTTGAACTTGTATAACTACCAGACCAACGAAGCCAAGGATGAAGAACTGACCTATTTTTAATTCCTGACCTCAAAGGGGGCCCTTTGTGCCTACGATTAACCTGTCTAAATGATTCTCTAATATCTGTGATTGTGTATTTGGGATCATAAAATAAGCCACACATCTGAACTGGCCTATGGGGTGGAAGAAGGGGTAAGGAGCGTCTATTGTGTCTCTTTCCTAAATTGTTCATTGTGTCCAGGTGATTTTTCTCCCAATCAATAATCTTAAGTAGATCACTTTCAGAGAGGGCTAATATTATCTTTAAAAATATATTTTTAAATTCTTAAAAAACTTCTCTTTACTTAGACTCTCATATTGTTCATTCATTGTTTCCCTGATATCCTGTAGTTCTTACTCTATACTTTCCTTCACCTCCTAAAGCATTTTTAAGATCATTTTTTAAAGGCTTTGCTTAGTAAGTCCACATTCTCATCTTCTTTGTTGGTGTTTTCTGTATTTTCTCCTCTTCATTTGGATTGGCCATCCTTTCCATTTCTTTTTTGCCTTGTACTCCTTTGTTGCACACTGTACATCTTAATATTTTAAATGTTTTCTCTGGGATTTACTCCCTAGGATGCCTGTTTCTTGGTTTTGCAACCAGCTGGTGATAAGACAGATTTTCTTGAGCTTCATCCCTCCTATCAGGAAGGCCTGCCCAAGGTGAATGTAGTGTGCAGGGTTTTCCCTGTCTTTCTGGGCCTCTGTCTTGTCCTGGGCTTTTGCTTGTTATTTTGGAGTTGCCCTGTTTACAGTTTGGTTGTCCCCTCAGTTTCCCAGGAGACAGACCTTCCTCTACTCGGTGTTTAAAGCTGGCAGGCCTTTGTCCCATACTGTCTGCCTCTATGGATTTTTACACTTCTTTCATTGGTGTGCTACACCACTGCCTTTGCCTGGAGGGCTAATTCTGGGAGGAGGATCAGGCCAGGGATGACTTTCCCAATTTGGTCTTTCCCAGCCAAAACAAGGCCATGAATGGGGTGCAGACTGGCTCCAAGGTGCCCTGTGGAGGGAGTCAGGAAGGGCACCAAACTTCTCCGATAGCTCCCCAAAGCTGAGCTTTCTTGGCCTTCCCAGAAAATGCAGCCCTTCAACTAGCTTTCTCCTGCAGCCCTGAAGAAGCACAACATCTTTAAGTCTCCACCGCCTCCACCCCTCCCCCAGCCCCCACAAAGGAAGCTTCTCAATCCCCTCACAGGAAGCTCCCCAAACCCCTCACAGGAAGCTCCCCAGCCTCCTCACAGTAAGTTCACAGCACCCCCTCCAGGGAGCTCCCCAGAGTCCCATTCCAAGAAGCTTCCCAGTCCCTCCCCCACAAAGCTCCCTCCCCTGGAGGTTTCCCTGCCCACCCTCCAGCCACATTGAGCCCCTCCCCTTGAAGTCAACTACCTGAGCCTCACCCCAGGCCTGCAGGCCTGATGCTCTGTCCCATGCTGTCTTATACTTTTTGGGGGCAAAATCATTTACCATGGTGGGAAGGGTTCTTCAGAGTCAATCCACCATCCTTCAATGATATTTATAAGGTTATAACAAGGTGTTAGAGTAGTCAGAAATGAAAATGGGCCTGCCTTCCGATACTTGTATTTTATAGGGAGCTTTGGATGCAGGCAGTTCTGGCTACACAGAAAAATGATTCTGTACATGATTATTAAGCTCATGAAACAACTCTTTTCACATTTGTCCATAGATAGGGCATCAAAGGTCCTCCAATAAAGTGTCTCTAAGATATTGAAAGTCCCAGTGGCTGTCCACACCTGCTGGTCAGCCTGCCCACTGTGTGTCCTCCCCAGTTCCTCGATGGCCAGTTCCACTTTGGGACAGAAGGAAAGGAAGCGGGGCGGGAGGGCGAGAAGGAAAGAGATATGAAGACAGAGGATAAAGACAGGAATGTTCCAGCACAATCACTCAACAAGACTATACTCCAGGTTCTTGCCCCCAAATATAACCCTACATATTTTGCTGCCCAGGGGGCATATACAGCTCAGTTGGGAGAAATTATGTTTCTGAAGGTCTGTGAAGCGTGGTCCCTAACCTTCCAGTAAGGTCCATGGTGCTCCAGGTTCTTTCAGCTGTGGACTCCCTTCTCAAATGCACTCTGGGAAGGAAGCACTACATATAAGATGGCTGAAAGGGGGCCTGGTCTGGACACAGTGGGAGCAGAGCCCACCTCTGCCTCCCTGTCCCTGTCCTGCTGGCCCAGGGCACCTGTGGCACAGACCAAAGACGGTACAGACAGTAAACTCCTCTCTGGACCCCATGGCCAAGCCTGACCCTCAGAGGGGAGCTGTAGAGTTAATGCTGATCATGCACCATGAATTTTGTATCATGAAAAGGCCTGTCCCAAGGAAAGCCCAGCTGACCCTCTCATGGGGGTGTGCTCAGGGTGACACCATCTCCACTGACCCTCCAGAGAAGACACTCTGCTCTGTCCTGCAGACACCATGGCCAGTGCCACGCATGCCCTCTGAGCCACTCTGGGCTGCAGGTCCTGGGACTACCAGGGGAGACAATGTCCAGCCCACAGTCCCCAAAACCCACTGGGGCTCTGAGGCTTGCCATCTCCAAAGGGTCCCTGCCTCACTCAGAGGCATGATCCCACCAAGGTTAAGAAAGGCAGAAATGCAATCTCCCACAACAATATTTTATAATCTTCTGCTGATACGGCTCAGCTCCTTTCTCTCTCCTATCCCCATCCTCACAGCCCTACCCTGTGATGCAAAGAGAGCACTGCCAAGAGTGCTGCCAGGAGCCCCTTCTCCAAATCCGCATGAGGACTCATCCTCAGGAGACTCCTGGCATCAGGTGGCACAGGCCCCACGCTGCGGCCTCCCTTGACCTCTCACTCCTCTCCCAACCTCACAGTCTTCCTCTCAGTCCTCCCCTGACCTCACAGTCTTCCCCTGACCTCACAATCCTCCCCTGACTTCTCAGTCCTCCCCTGACCTCCCCCAACCTCACAATCCTCCCTTGACCTCTCAGTCCAACCCTGACCTCCCCTAACCTCACAATTCTCCCCTGACACCTCAGTCCTCCCCTGACCTCACAGTCTTCCTCTGACCTCTCAGTCCTCCCCCTAACCTCCCAGGTCTCCCCCGACCTCTCTGGACCTCACCCACCTCTCAGACCCTCCCTCAGCCTCTGGGGCCCTCCCCCTGCACATCAGATGAACATGTGCAATCACACGTCCCACACATGAAGTCCAGCTACCACGAGAGAGAAACATGCCAGGGCAGGAGCAGAGGCCTTGCCAGGGGAATCTGTTTCGTGCCCATCCAAGGAGGACGCTGGGAAGCCATGGCTGCCATAGAACTCCCTGGGTTGTGAATGAATCACAAGCAACCATAAACGGGCTAATGCCTGCTCATCCTCTGTCGCCACTCCTGGAACACAGTGGGAGCTCAGCAGATGTTACTTCCCTTCTCTGACCCCGTCACCATTGGCCATCCGCCTCCCCAGACCCTGCCCTGCCTGCCCACCTGCCGGGCTCCCACTCTCTGGGCACATCCGATTTCTCTGGGGTTGGTCATTGAATTGCCACCAGAAACAGAATGCATCCCAGCTGTTCCCATGAAGAGGTGATTTACGGAGGCTACAGTGGGATTCAGGAAAAAGCAGAGATGGGATGCTCAGAGGCCAGACACAGCCAACTTTAGCACCCTCAGAGCTGCTAGGAGCCAGGCAAGAAGGACCCAGCATGGGGCAGAGCAGGGAGGAGGCAGGGGAGAAACACATCAGGCCCTCTCTCCTCCCACCCTCATCTCCTGCCAGAGCCCCCCATTACCAAGTACCCTGGGAACCAACAAACAAAGGAAGTGGCAGGGCGTGTTTGTAGAGAAGATCGTCCTAGCTCAGAGCTCAGGGTATGTGTGCAGGGGGAGGGAGACCCTCCCAGCTCAGGACCCAGGGCCTGGAATCGGGGGTCCCTTCCAGGACAGAGCCTGAGCCATAGGTGCTAAGCAGACCCCCCCAGTTCAGAGCCCAGGGCATGGGAGTAGAGGTACAGAGAGGACAGAGGAGCATGGAGAATGGATCAGGGCAGAAGGAGAACAGCCAGGCTGCCCCAAAAGAGCACACCTCTCCTGAGACCTACAGCCTACGGGGCATTTACTATTCTCTACATCATTTTCCAGTTGAATGTTCACAGTTATCCCCCTGTGGTCAAGTTACCATTTCCTTTTTTCAGTAAGGCATGCTGAGGTAGGAGCATGTGGGGATTCAGTCACATCTGACGGACCTGCATCCCAACCCAGGCTTGTCCTGTCTGCCTTGGAGCAGGGACCCCAACACGCGGAACATGGCCCCTTCCCCAAGAGTGCCGCTGGGTGACATCAGAGCACCATGGCAGGTGCAGGGGCGGTGTAGAGGATGTGGGATATGGGAGGGTCACTGAGCAATACAGAGCTGTGGCCATGGGAAAGGGGAGCCCTTGGCTGTGGGATGGCTTTGAAGGCCCAGGGCCTGCAACTGCAGAGGCTTCAGGGCAGGCTGAGACCTACAGCAGGATGGTGTCTGGGTGCTGGCCCTCTCAGGGCTGGCTAAGGCTGTAGCTTGGGGTTCCTCCCCTGGGTCACCCTGGCAGTCCCAACCCCACTTACATGCCTGAAGCCTGAAGGCCATGGGTTGTTTGTTCAGTCTGGCTCTCTGCTGAGGTCCCTGCAGCTCTGGGGCAGACACAGATCAGAGCCAGGCTCTGAGGCAGGGTGACTCCAATGCACGACGATGTAAACCAAGGACTGAGGGGAAAGAATAAATGGGGGTTGTGGTAGCTTGTTACTGTACGTACCCCAGAAAAACATTTCCTTAAACTTAATCCATTTCTATAGGGGTGTGAACGTATTGTAAGCAGGACTTCTCATCAAAAGGTTACTATAGTTAAGGTGTGGCCCAGGATGGGTTTTAATCCTATTACTGCAATCCTTTATAAATTAATGAAATTCAGACAGAGAAAGAAAAAGTCTCAGGAAGTAAGAAGCTATAAGTCCACAGAACCCAGAAGAGAACTGAGAGGTCAGGAGAGACTCCATGTGCATTGCCATGTGACAGAGGAGCCCAGGACCAAGGATCACTGGTAGCCAGTCCCAGAACACCAGTCTTCAGGAAGGAAGCATTACCTTGATGATGACTTGATTTGGACTTTCTCTAGCTGCAAAATTACGAGCTATTAATTTCCCATTGTTAAAGCCAACCCATTTCATGATATTTGCTTAAGCAGCCAAGAAAACAGGAGTTCAGCCATGTTTCATGCAGTCAATCATTAAAACCTGGCTTATGTGCACAGAGAAAGAATGAGACATTTATAGATATAGGAGCCAAATAATGATGTCTCCAAAAAATGCACCTATCTGCGCATGTCCATTTGGCTACGTGTGTCTGTGTCTGTGCGTGTGTGTATATACACGTGTTTACAGACACATTATAGGCAAAATGGTGTGCACAAAGTCTGAGCGTGTGTTTGATTGCAGGGGCATCTATGTGTCTCCATGTTGCTGTGTGTGCATGTGGATTCGTGCCCATGTGCTGTATATTTATCCATGCTGATGCATGTACTCACATGTTGCACATTTATCCATATTGCTGTGTGTGCACATGGATTCGTGCCTGCTTGTTGCTCATTTGCATGTCACTCCCAATTTCCCCTCCCATTGTGGATCCTTCCACCATGGACACTTAAGGGACTCTCAGTGGAGGAGGTGGTCTGCGGTCCCCACTCCCACCACCTGAAGGCCTCCGCTCCTCACGGTGTCAAAGCCAGCTGATACGACAGCACCAAAGTTCCAAAACGTAACCACACTGGGCAGCAAGGTGCAGCTGTTGGCCACCCATCTGCACAGGGTGGAAGGCAGAAATGAAGGCGGCTCCTCCAGCATACCAAGCCACCCCAGATGGGTGAGGTGAGCCAGGCACAGCCTCAGAGAGCTCCAGCATGCCAAGCCACCCCAGATGGGTGAGGTGAGCCAGGCACAGCCTCAGAGAGCTCCAGCATGAGCGGAGATGGAGTGACCTGAAAACCCGCGGGCACTGCAGCCTCCGTGGGACCTGCCCTCCATCTCTGAGCCTCCACTGTTAATAAAGCCAGAACCAAATGAGGCAGAACACAAAGGTCATCTAACTCCCAGAGATCCCAGCCAAGCTCTCTCCGTCCCCTTCTCCCCTCCCTCATGCAAGGCGTGGGACCACATCCCCTAACAGGTGCAGTGTCCAGAGACTCCACCTGGTGGTCGCCCAGCAGCAAGCTAACAGCTGGAGGACTCATGGCAGGATGCTCAGTGGACAGGAACAGCACTTGGAGTCAAATCTGGCTTTACCTCTGCCACCTGGAAGTCACATAACCTGAGCAAATTATCCAACCCTCTGAGGCTCAGGTTCCTCAGCTATAAAATGTGGTGCAAGTGGGATTTTCCAGAAATGACCTTGGGCCCCCTCCAGGTTGCCTGGACAGTGAGGTGGCTGGGATCAGCTATCCCCTGATTCCCAGTGGAAGGGGCTTCCTCTAAGCTGCAGGACCCCAGCAGCTGGTGTTCCCAGACATTCCTATGAACAGCTGGCACCCCCAATTCAGACCCCCTGCTGCCACACTGTGTGCTTCTCCCCCGTTCTCATGCTTGCCCTAAGGAAGGGGAATCACCACAGCCAGCTCCCTCCCCTGAAGCGGGCAGCACCCCAGCATGGCCCACCTCAGCAGGAAGATGGAGGACCAAGGAACTCAGCCTTCTCTTCTCCCACTGACCCTTGGCCTATGTGAGTGCCCCCAGCAAAGCATATCCTTAACCAGGTGGCATTGTAAAGTCCTTGACGGGGCCCCCAGCTGCAGCCTCCACACCAAGTGCAGTGGTGCGTGCCAAGCATGTTGAGTCAGGGGGCAGGTCCTTGTCCACAGAGCTGACACTCTGTCCCTTGGTCCCTCAATCACTCCTCGATCACTGGGTCATGGGGTCACCAGGTCACTCAGCCACTTAATCACTCCTCGATTGCTGAGTTACCTCGTCACTCGGTCACTTGGTCACTTGGTCCCCCCTTGGTCACTCTTTGATCACTGAGTCACTTCTCAGTCACTCAGTCACCTGCTCACTCAGTCAGCAATGTCCATGGGGTGTCTACACTAGCCAGGCCTATCCTAGGGTAGGCAACGAGTGGGGCGTGAAGCTACAAAAATGCTCTGCCCTCATGGAGTTTACATTCTAGTGAAAGTAGACAGGCCACAAATTAACAAGTGGAAGATGTTAGCGCATTAAATAGACTTAAGTTCTTAGAGAAAGAGTAAAGCAGGATGCTGTGCAGGGGCAGGTGTGGGGGATATCTTCAACCATGTTGCCGGGGCCTTCTCTGGCCTTGGAAAATGAGCCTTACATTCCATGGGCCTCCCAGAGATTTCCAAACTGCCCTGGGGCTTTTAAAATTCTTTGTGTCAGTATTTTGCCTCAAATTCCTGGATGACAGGGCTGTGTCCTCTTCCCCAGGCACCTCTCTGGGCCCACTCCAGCCCCAGGAGGCCTCCACCTTCCTTTACCCTCAGGTCTGGCCACAGAATCGAGGCTCATCATATGGCCCAGACACTGCCAGTGATTTGAAGTTACTCCCAAAGTCTCTTTAAATTATCCATTCCCATTTTCCACCCTTTCAAGTGATTCTGCTTCCTCACAGTAACAAGAGATCTTTAACTAGCTATGGATTTGCTACTGAAGAACTCAAACAAAAATGTGATTGAACAAATATGTGAGTTTTTTCTTATCATCTCCATTGCAATTTCTGAAAAACAGCAAAGCCTTATGTGGTAATTTAGAACTGTCTGTACCCCAGAAAATTATGTTCTTACAGCTAATCCATTCCTGTGGGTATAAACCTATTGTAAGTAGAACCTTTTGATGAGGTTACTTCAGTTAAGACATAGCCCAAGGTGGGTTTTAATCCTCTTACTGGAGTCCTTTATAAGAGAATGAAATTCAGACAAATATAGAGAAAGCCATGGAAGCAAGAAGCTGAAAGCAACAAAACCTGGAAGAGAAGGGAGAGAGACCAGCAGACGCAGCCATGTGCCTTTCCATGTGGCAGAGGAGGCAAGGATCACCAGTAGCCAGTCTTTGGGAAGAAAGCATTGCCCTGATGATGCCTCAATTTGGACATTTTTCTCAGCCTCAAAACTGCAAGCAAATAAATTACCATTATGAAGCCAACCCATTTCATGGTATCTGTTTTCAGCTGCCTGGGAAACTAAAACACCCTGCCACAAGGGCAATTTCTGGGATCCTGCACTTGCCATTAGCCTGCACACCCAAACGACCAGTGTGCAGCCCTTCACAGCTTCAGATCAATAGACCTGGGAAAAGCAGGACCTCTCCTGACACAGATCACCTGCTTTTACACTCAGAAACATGCCAAAGAATGATATTTTTTCATACAAACCCTATAATTTGGTGGCACATTGAAGAATTCCAATTTCCAAGTCACTTCCATCTCTCTTTGTAAATCAGCATCCTAAACAGGGCTGCTTCAGTGCACCCAGTGACAAATGCCCTTGAAATGCATTCTCCCACACACCCATAAAATTGATTTAATATTTCAATTAATCTTGACTCTCCCTCTTCCACAATTTATGTACCTGCTTTTTAAGCAAGTCATCTTCGGAGCTTAAATGAGCACAAGTGTAAACATCAGTTAATTTATCTGTTTTTACTGTAGATAATTCCATATCCCTGACACACCCCTCCATCACCTTTACGGGCCAGAAGAGGCCAACACAGTGGGTGATGGTCTCTAATTGCACAGCCAGGAATGCATCCATCATACTGCCATGCCCACTTTGAGAGGCCATAATTTCAAATGGTAGTAGGCAGAAGAACAGGCACTTTCCCACAGAACAGACCCTAAGCATGGAACAGCCAGAAATGGGAACTGAAAAGAGTCCTGGGAAGTTTCAAGAGAGTCTTACGGAAGGAGCTGTGGGCAGACAGCCCCCGTTCTGTTGGAAGTGGTCGGGGAGCATTCTTGTAGGCTGATAAAGCTGAATCAAGCCCAGCTTAAGGACTTGATTTGTGAACTTCAGGAAAAGCATTTGAATCCCCACCTTAACCACTTTCTGGTATCCTTGGAGAAAAGCTGGGAGTTCCGAGTAGATGAATGTGGAGAATCACATGGCCAGGGCTAGCTTGGAGGGGATCTGGGAGGACAGTACAAATGGCAAGGAAAGCAGATGCCAGGCAGGCCTGCTTGTGAAGGTACTTCACAGAAGAGCAGAAGAAGCTGCCTCCCCCACAGGCACCGCTGATACCTTGGTCTCCCCGGGGTGACTGGATCCACCTCACTTTCCATCCTCATGCCCATCGTCTCTGAGGGGGTGATTGCAACAGCCCCTCACTGCCTCCCCTGCCCCTGAACAGACAGCTTCATGGCCCTCTCCCCTCCTTCACACTCTCCTTTGGCTCCTCATAACCTCAGGATAAAATCCAAACTCCTTCTTCTGGCTTCTGATTCCCTTCCTGATCTTACCTTCCCACCTTGCTCCTCATGCCCATCCTGAGGTCCAGCCTCACTGAGGGACCTGCATTCATTAGAACATTCCAGGCTTCTGGGCACCTGCAGGGGCAAGCTTGGGTCCAGAAGTTCTCCCTACCCCCTCCTGTACCTGGCCAACTCAGACCCACCACTCAAGATCTACCCTTGGTCATAACTTCTCAGGAGCCATGCCCTGAACCCATACTCTTCCAGCCTCTCCTTGATCTTGGCATTACCCCTGGATGCTTGCACATCCCACTGGGTTCACCCTATCAGAACCTTTCTTGTTTTGCACTGGAATCTGTTTACTTCTCTGTCTTCACTACAAGACTGTGAACTCCTTTAGGATAGAGAGGGTGTCTTCTTCACTGCCATACCCCCAACACAGTGGGGATAGAAATACTTGAAGGAAGGACTAGACAGATGGATGCATGTGTGCATAATATATTGTAAACCATGAATGCTTGGAAGGACAGACTCAGTTATTTGCTTTGAGGAAATTAAGTCTTTGAGTCTCAATGATCCAAAATGTGAAACATCACTTTATATATTATATCAGGAGATTTGAGTTCTTATTCAATCTCTACCACTGACTAGCTGGTTGACCTTAACTAACTCACTTTCCCACTGTGGACTTGGTTACCTTACATGAACAGAATCACTGATTTCCAGGTCCTATAATCTGGTGTACTAAAATGACCCCAAAATCCTCCTGATACAAATATAAAGAAATAATGGATTAAGGATAACAAATTTTAAACACATCACTGAATCCATAAAAAAATAAAGGAAAATCTTTAGGTTTCAGAAATAAAGGAAGAACTAAAATCTAGATCCTGATGTATATAAGCTAACGCTGTGGGTGCCCAGTGGGTGGAGTCAGAAGGTATTGGCCCCAGTAAGATAGGTGCTTAAGTGTAAATATTCACAGATAATAACGACCCAAGAACATGAAGATGATGCAATTTTTTAAAGTACTGAAAGTTTTGAAAGCACTCAAATACAACTTCCTGAAATTAAAAATATAATGGTTTAAATTAAAAACTCAAAGGGATGGGTTCATTGCAGATTAGATCCATTTGAAGTGAGAATTATTCAACTGTAAGAAAGATCTGATGTGGACAATGCCCATCCCAAGGAACAGAGAGAGTTTGCAACTGCAAGCAAAATAGTCCCATCCATTTGCCCCATGGAATCTAAGCCCCCTTTCAATTAGAGGCAGAGTGGGCATCACCATGCCAAAATCCTCGGGATTGGGGAATGAACAATGGACTAAAGTAGACTTACTATTATTCTACTATGGACTTATTGTTATTCTAGCAATGGAAGAACTTTTGCATTGATGTGGAGCCAGTGGCCACCAGAGGTTCTGAGGGGAGGGAAGAGGGAAAAATAGGTGTAATATGGGGGCATTTTTGGGACATTGGAATTGTCCTGCATGACATTGCAGTGACAGACACAGGTCATTGTATATTTTGTTATAACTTACAGGATTGTGCAGGATAGAGTGTAAACTATAATGTAAACTATAATCCACGGTTAGTGGCAATGCTTCAATATGTGTTCATCAATTGTAAGAAATGTACCACACCAATGAAGGATGTTGTTAAAGTGGGAAAGTGTGGGAGGGGTAGGAAGTGGGACATATGGGAATCCCGTATATTTTTTATGTAACATTTATGTAATCTAAAGTATCTTTTAAAAAAAATTTTAATGTAATTTAAAAAACAAAGATCTGATGAATTCAGCCTGAAGGGAGATCAAGAGATGACAAGTATGAAAGACAGAATAAGAAATGTCAGGTAGATAATGTGATGATCCAACATATATTTAATAGGAGTTCTGGAAGGAGAGAATAGCAAGAACTGGGGAGAGGCAGTGTTAGAAAAGAGAATGGCTGAGAATTTTCTTGAATTCTTCAGATTCATAAATCACAATGAGATAAAAATATATCTAACCTAGATATGTTGTAGTGAAACCAAAGAAAAGACAAAAAGAAAACAAAAACAACTAGAGAAAAAAGACAGATTACTAACAAAAAGAACAGAAATCATGTTGACAGCAAACCTCAAAGTATTGAAGCCTGAAGATTGTAAATATCCTCAAAGTGTTAAGGAAAAAATTATTGTCAACCTGGCCTTCTACAATTCAAGAGTGAAGGAAAAATAAAGATGTTTGCAAACAAAGACTGAGAGAGTTTTTCACTCACAGACCCAATGGAAATGACTTGACTATTAAAATAAAGAGACTGACCACAGAAGACTAGGGAGGGATGCAAGAAACAAAGGTAAGCAAAGGAATTGGCAAATGTGACAAATAAAATTAACAGTATTTGCTATGAAAATAATAATAACAATTTGGAGAGTATAAAAGAGAAAGAACCAAACTATTAAACAATAATAGGTAAGAATGAATGGGAGTGATGAGAGGTTAAACATTCTAAGACCCAGTGTCATTTAGGAGGAAATTCTGGATTTTATTAAGTCTGATATCTAAATTTAAGAGTAACTTTTAGACTATACAACCTCCAAGTCAGGGGAAGGGAAAAAGTGAAGAAGAAAAAAAAAAAAAGCAGCTGATAAATCCAATAGAAAAAGCAAAGAAGAAAAGTAAGTGTTAAAGAAATCAAGGGAGAACTACCAGTCTGGAAAAGATGGTATAGATGTGTTTCTCCCTAATTCTCCCCACAAAGTACAAGTATAAACCCTGGAAATAAAGCAAAAGTGATAGAGGAGAATTCCTAAGGATGGTGAGAGGAAAGTGTGGCAGTCTGATATTATTGATGAATTCCAAAAAGAAATATTGATTATGTTTGTAAGCTGGTATGTTCCTTTGGGCATGATACCCTTTAATTGTATTAAATTCAGAGATTTCACTTTTACTTGATTAAATTAAGATTAGGGCTTTGATTCTGCCACATCAGTAGGACATTGAGTCCCCACACCCTTGGTAGGTGGAGACACACAGAGAAAACAACACAGCAGAGGAGAGAGCTGAGTTTTGACACTGGAGCACCGGGGAGAGAGCCAAGCCATTTGCCTGATAGTTTACAGCTGGCCTTGTGGAGAAAGCAGAGCAGCTGAGCCCAGAAAGAGACAAGACCTGGGAAGAATGACAAGCCTTATGCCATCCTACAGCTGAGATGAGAAGAAGCTGGGACCATGGAGCCTTAAGAGAAAGAGGGAGGCTGAACCCTCACAGAGACCGGCAGCCTTCTTGCCCCGACACGTGGTAACAGACTTTGGTGAGGGAAGTAACTTACTCCTATGGCCTTGTGACTGTAAGCTTCTACCCCAAATAAATACCCTTTATAAAAGCCAACAGGTTTCTGGTACTTTGCATCAACACCTCTGTGGCTGACTAATACAGAAGGCAAAGTAGTTTAGGACCCCAAACCAGAAGAGGAAGAAAAGCAAAATAACAGGGCATCTTATATCCCAATGGAAGAAGGTGACCCAGACGTGGCATTTCCCAATCTACAACCTAGTAACAAAAGGTAGCCCAGGTGGGTTCATTCTTCCCCCAAATGGATCGGGAGCCCTTCCAACAATACTGGGTAAGCCTGGCACCACTGGTAAGGGGGATCAATCAGGAGTCCCACCAACAATAAGCAGCCAGGGGATGTGCTTTCCTTCCCACCATGCCTGAGACTCCCTAACCCCATGGAGAGATATCAGGGAGGCTTGGAGCACCAGCAAGAGGGACCCAAATACAAGCAGCCTGATCCAGGAAGCCTTTTTGTCCCTGTGACCCTGACACTCTCTTTCCTCATAGGGAGACCCATGGAAGGTGGAAGTGGGGATGGGGTGGCATGACAAGAATGCTTCTAAAACAACAAATGACCTGACCAGAGAAGCCTTTTGTCCACTGGGAGACAATGAGCCAATAAGCGAAACCTGCCACAATAAGCATGTTGCCAAAAAATCATCTTTGTACCCATGGCTTTAAATACCTTCCCCTCTCCCTTCCCCAACTTCTACAAAACACTGAGGCAACTGGGCAGTGGGGCCACTAACATGCAACTCAGCCCCTGGAAGCCTCTTTCCTCCTATGGATCTGAGATTCTACTTCCTCACCCCAAAACACCAAGGCAGCCAGGAGCATCCACAGTGAGCATCCTGACAATAAGTGCACAACCTGGAAAGCACTCTCCATTCCCATAGACAGGAGAACCCTGTCATAAAAACCCAGCCAGAGATGCCTCTTTGGCCCCATAGGTTTGAGACTCCTCTCTCCCACTGAAAGACACCAGTCCCCCAACTGGAAAAAAAACTTTTTACCCCATAGGCAGCACCAGCAGGGACCAGTGGGAGCCCCAGGAACACCAGATGAACCAATAAGATCAAAACAATACACAAAGGCTCTGAAATTTACATTAGAACCACAGCACACAAAAGTAGGCTATGACCATGACTTCCTGATAAAATAAAAGATTTAATAGGACCGAAAGTCTCTCAATCTACTAGGAAAAAGTGACCAGTACACAATAAAAATGATCTGTCATTCCAAGAACCAAAATCAAAACTTGAATGAGGAAAAATAATCAATTGATGTCAAAACCAAGATGACCCAGATGTTGGAATTATATGACAAGGATTTTGAAAAGCCATCATAAAAATGCTTAAGAGGAATTACAAATTCCCTTACAACAGTGAAAAAATAGAAAATCTTATCAAAGAAATAAAAATATATTAAAATATGCAATTTATAGTGCTAAAAATCTAATAACAGAAATAAAAACTTGCTGGTTGAGCTTTATAGTTGAGTGGAGATGACACAAGATAGAATCTGTGAACTTGAAAACAGATCAATAGAATTTATCCAGTCTGAACAATAGAGGCAAAATAGATGAAAAGGGGAAGTGGGTGTGGCTCAGTCGATAGAGCTCCCGTTTACCATATGGAAGGCCCCAGGTTCGCTTCCCGGGGCCTCCTTGTGAGGGCAGGCCTGCCGGCCCGGGCTGTGCAGTGGGCTGATGCAGCAAGACCTCACAGCAGGAAGCGGGTGTGGCTCAATCAATACAGCCCCTGTTTACCATGTGGGAGGCCCCAGGTTCGCTTCCCAGGGCCTCCTTGTGAGAGCAGGCCAGCCCGCGCTGCGCGGTGGGCTGATGCA